>JAKZAP010000002.1:20106986-20259224 GCA_023053575.1 Branchinecta lynchi
ATCTGTGGAGTCTGTCGACACTAAATCTATGATGATGAGACATCGGGGGATTTGTAGAAACTAGTCCGCTTGGAAGCGCTAAACTGGAATAGTCTTGATGGCTAACTCTTCGTGAGTTCGTGTAGTGGTGTCGATGAAGAATCGCCGTGTGCCGACCGAAGAGCCAGGAACGTCACTGGCGCGAAACGCAACAAACATTTTTGATTGGTTGACTTAGGATTTGAATCAAGTTTGAGGATTCTTTTGGGTGACATTTATCGTTCTTCCCGAGGTTCACTGGCGTGTTTTGGACTTGGTCATATAGAGTATATGGGGAAGCCGATCCTCATAAACATGCTGTGGAGAGACGATAAGGTTCTTACTGTCGGGGACTGGGATTTCATACAGGATTTTTCGCACCATCATCACATTTACGGAGAAGAAAGTCTTTTCAAAATAATCCTTGACAGCATGTTAAAAATAAAAGTTCGAACGAGGATCGACGTCTAAAACGTATTGGTTTCCAGGGTACATAACCTAACTGTGAGCAGGGGTTCCCAAGGATGGTTGAAGCACAGTAAAAGAGTTTGTGTAGTAAGGTTCGCCGTGAAGTTCGGGCTACACATATTGCATAATCAACCTGGGATGTGTTGGCTTAGTTCCTAGCTGTAAATCTCAAGTTATGCCAAGCGAAATGACAGGCTTTCCAGAGTATGGGACAAACTTACACTACTCATACGTAGATAGCAAAGCTGAAATTCTACGAACATTGACGGGTCTAGTACAAGTATTGTGGTGTTGGGGCTCTCTACTCTTACAGCTGACAGGTCGACAGCGATTCTAATTATGCGGTATTTATTTATGAGTAAGGGTAGAGGTGTGTTGCGATGCGCGAGGGGTTGACGACTCTACCGGAATGGTGTACATGTCCCGGAGGAATAATTCGGAATGGTCAGGAATAATCCGGAATGGTCAAGAATAATCCGGAATGGTTAGGAATAATCCGGAATGGGTAGGAGTAATCTGAATAGTTAAGAATGAATAATCCGGAATGGTCAGGAATAATCCGGAATGGTCAGGAATAATCCGGAATGGTCAGGAATAATCCGGAACGGTTAGGAATAATCCGGAATGGTTAAGAATAATAAGGAATGGTCTGTAATTTTTTGGACTTTCCTCATCCAAAATATCATTTCACAACAGCGGTATTCGTGACTTTCAAGAAAGACGAAGCTGTTGAAAGGCATGCCGCCTAAAAAGATAAAGGACGTGCACGAATAGTGTCATATTACAGTGGAGACCTAACCTCTTTTCCGGTTGTCTCTGCAATAAGCAATGGTTATTTATCTGAATAAGCAATGGTGATTTGTCATGCATATTGTTCCCCTATCTTGCAACGTTAAACAGCACTATAGAGCTGGCAGATGACACAAAATGCCCTTGTTGGAAGGCAGTTATCGCGCACTAGAAACCTATTATCACTCACACAAAAATACAGTAGGCTGGCAAGACGTATTACCGCTCACACTTGTCCGGTGAGAACAAGACCAAAGGTTTCGATGGGATCCCAAAAGTTCAGATTTGATCCAGACAATTGGGTCTCGTCTTCGCCAAATCCAGTCTTCGCCAGACTCCTTGAACACTTTTACTATTAAAGTTTATAAACAGATTAAGGGCAAATAGCTAATCATACGAGAAAACGTGGATTCTCCTACGTGGATTCAGCATGTGTGTTTACCCCTTTAAGTCATATCGGTTTTGACGAAGCAGATCGAAACTTCCTGCCTTACTTTTGACAATTACCCGGCGATAAAATTAAGCTCAAAAACAAATTCAGCATGTCTGCTTACCCCTACATCCAACCTCTAATCAACTTCAGATTAAACTGTTACTTTTAACAAATTTTGTGGTTTCAGCCTGATTCCGAGCGATCTATACGTCCGGTGAAAATGATTATCATATGCGAATTCGGCATGTCTACTTACCCGCAAATAGAATATCTTATCAAATTTAAATAAAACTTTTACTTTAAACAAATTTTCCGGTTTTGGCCGGATTCCGGCCGAACTAATTGTCCGGAGAGAAAATAATTTTCATATTCGGACTCAGCACGTTTCCTTGTCCCTAAATTGAACCTCCAATCAACTGCATATTAAACTTTTACTTTTCACACATTTTTTGGTTTTCGCCGGAGGGTGACCTATTTGTCCGGCGAGAAAATAAATTTCATATTCGGATTCAGCATATCCCTAATTCGACTATTTCATTAGCTTTTAAACAATATTTGTCCCCCTTTCTTTCGAACCCCACCCCTAAATATAGAGCTACATAGCCCATCTTCGAACTTGACCTGTACTTTGACTTAAAGAGTCCTCGTGCCAAGTTTGATCAAAATATCTCAACCCCTTCGAGATTTATCGTGCTAACAGACGGACGGACGGACAACTTTTGCGATGTCATAGGTATCCCTCCACTTACGTTTTGGGATCCCAAAAACTGATATTAACAGAGACGTCTTCAGCTTTTGGTAAAGATGAAATGTCCGTAATGACCATTAAAATATCCCTGTGCCTGGTATCGCAAGTTCTGGCTAATTCCTTGTCTTAGTCTACTGATGGGTGGTAACAGTTCAGTGTGTGGTAATTGCCCGCCTACTCTACATATTGACAGAGAAGTCTTGTGGTCTTGGAAACTAGGAAATGTCTGAAGTGACAAGCAAACCTGCTAGATGAACTGGTATTCCCGGTTCTGGCTAATTCCCAGTCTTACTGGCAGGGGCGCCCCGAAGGGAACGAATGCCCCCCACCCCCCTTCGTTTTTGGCATTCGGTCAAATTTTCTCCTAATGCGAAAAATTCGGTCGAAAGGGGCATCGCGGCGAAGCCGTGATGCCCTTTTCATAACATCTTTTGCCCCGGCATTTCGAAATTGGGTGATTTAACGTGTTTATTGGTTCCACTTTCTTTATCTAATTAGCCAAATTTTGTTCACTCCGCATCGATTTCACCGTATTCAGTCTGCCCCTTCGTAGATTCGGTCGTTTAACTTGTTTATTTGGTCTCGTTCGTTAGCGAATTCGGTAATTCCCCGGACTCCCCTCAAGTCCGTATCCGTTTTATCGCACTCGGTAAGTCCATTTCATAATTCGGTCATAAGTCAGATTCATTTGGTTCTGAATCGTGACCAAATTCGATAATTCATCCAACTTTTCTTCTGTCCGCATCGATTTCGCCGCATTCAGTCCGTCCTTGCGTGAATTCGGTGATTTTAACCTGTTTATTTGGTCTCATTCTTTACCGAATTCGGTAATTCGATCGCATTCGGTCAGTCCATTTCGTAATTCAGTCATTAATCAGATTCGTTTGGTTCTGATTCGTGACCGAACACGACAATTCATCCAACTTTTGTTCAATCCGCATCGATTTCTAGGCATTCGGACAGTTCCTGCGTAAATTCGTCGATTTAACCTGCTTATTTGGTCTCATTTTCTACCGACTTTACCGAATATGGTAATTCACCGGATTTTTCTTTAGTCCGTTTCTATTACTAGACTTACAGGATTCGGGTACCGAGTGGGGGGGGGGGGGCTGTAAGGGGTGTCCGGAATTCTGATGGTCGTGAGTTCATGTACTTCCAGATGTGCTAGGACGATAAAACTATGCTGGAGCATTAGAAACTTGACTTCATTGGGTTAGACATCGTCACTCTCCGATCCGACCATCCCTTAAAGAACTCATCTTAACCGCGAAGTACAAAAAACACTTTTAAGCAAAATTTACTTTTTCACGATCGCCATGAGCACATGATCCTTTTTGCCTCAAGGGTTTTGCTTAGAAATTAATTTTTAGCACCCTTAAAGTGCGCATCTCAAACGAAAAGTAAAAAAAAAATTTTTTTACCATCACTTCCATCCTCTGACCCAGCCTATCAAGTTTGTTCGCATCTTAACGGAAAAGGGGAAAAATACTTTTGATCCTCACTCCCATCTGACCCAGCCTTGCAAGGGCCATATGAGCTTACAGCTCTTGTTTAGGGGAAGACAAGAAAACAAGACCAAAGATTTCGATGGGATCCCAAAATTTTAATATTTGCTCCCGACAATTCGGTCTTGTTAACATTTGGTCTTCAACAGACTTCTTAAACATTTTTACTTTTAAAATTTACAAACAGGTTAAGGCCAACGGTAATATTGGAGAATACCAAGTCCGTATTTGACAGAGCAAACCAGATACGCCAGCTGAATTTCAACAAGTTCAGATGTATTCAGATATCCGTTTTGCGCTGTCAAATATTCAGATACGGATTCAGCACATGGTATACCATATAGCCTACGTCGTATCTCCTTCCTTACTTACTTCTGCCCAACTTCCGGTTTTGCCGGATTCCAGACAAACTACTTGACTGGCCAACAAATTAAGCTAAAAAACGAGTTCAGCATGTCTCTTTACCCCTACATACAACCTCTAATCAACTTCGGATTAAACTTTTACTTTTAACAAATTTTCCGGTTTCAGCCGGATTCCGAGCGATCTATACATCCGGTGAGAAAATTATTGTCATATGCGAATTCAGCATATCTTCTTACTCGCAAATCGAACATCTTATCAAATTTAAATAAAACTTTTACTTTTAACAAATTCTCCGGGTTTGGCCGGATCCCGGCCGAACTAATTGTCCAGCGAGAAAATATATTTTATATTCGGACTCAGCACGTCTCCTTGCCCCTAAATCGAACCTCTAATCAACTTCATATTTAACTTTACTTTTCACAAATTTTGCTGTTTTCGCCGGATTCCGAGTCAATTATTTGTCCGGCTAGAAAATAAATTTCATATTCGAATTCAGCATGTCTCCTTACCCCTGAAAAAACTGTCTCAGTGGCTTTCAAAAAATATTTTTGTTGCTCCTTAATTTGAAACCCCTCCCCCACACTCAAGGGCTACAGAGCCCATCTTCGAACTCGACCTGTACTTTGACCCAAAGGATCCTTACACCAATTTTCGTCAAAATATCTCAGTCCCTTCAAGAGACGGACAAGTTTTGCGATGTCATAGGTATCCCTCCACTTACGTTTTGGGATCCCCAAAACAGATTATTTAATTTTTAAGACTAAAAGTTGCTTTGTTGTGGTTTTAATCCTGCGATAGCTGAATGCAAAATATCTTCTAATAAATAAACCTTTTTTGAACAAGATGATGATGATGAACAAGATTGACTGGAAATGTTCTAATAGTGGTTGATAATGGGTGGTATTCAGAAGAGTAATCTCACCACATCTTCAGAGGTTGTTTTCCCAAGAGCTCCCTTGTCCTTAGCAGAATCTTGACGAAAACCTTCTTTTTCCTTTTGCGTCTGCGTGGTGGTGGGAAGGTTCATGCGATTCTGCGCACGTCGGAACATCAAAAGAAATCGTGTCGCATACGACGCTGCAGTGTCAACCAAGGGCTAGGACTTCCTGAGCTTTTAATTGACGCCCGTTTACTTTCCTCTTCGCTGCTGCGCATATCAGGGGAAAAAGTGCAGGGGGCGCGCTGACCCGCTCTGCAGCGCGTCACATGCACCGTCACAATGATAGACAACCAATCGGCTTTTACTTTGAAAATTTCTTCTCGGGGCTTCACTGCGATAACGTTGTTTGTAGAGGTAACAAATTGTGACGTTCCGCGTAGCTCATACCCTCCGTTCTTTTGCATCGGGCAGGGTATAGGGATCTATTCAACTCCGCATGGTCGTACTATAGAGATAGAGAGACGCAGGTCGTGGTACTTATTTTTTCTTGCCAGAACCTGGTTGGGAAGCAGTAGGTTCTGATAGGGTCACCGGGATATGGTCAGACAAAATTGGTGTAGAAAAATACGACACTAGCGAGTTCAAGTAGATAAAGAGCTATAGAGGCTAGACAACTTTCCGTTTTTGATTTTTCTACATCAGGTCGGAATATTCAGTTGTAGATTTCTTGATGCCTCATTGTAAACAACCTAAAACGGGGGACAATTCCAACTATAAATGCGCAGTAGGTGTCCAGCCGCTGCCCACCGGAGGGTGTGCGGTTGTGCCAACCAAACGAACAACCACTCGCTCAAAACAAGATTGCATTGTTACGAGGAAATAATTTTTCGTCCAGCCAATTCATGCTGGCCTTTCGCAGCATTTGAAAGCGTCTTTGCTGCCGCTGGACAGGAACAAAGCCGCGCCCAGATTTGCCAGAGAGGGCTTTATGCTTTAATTGTAAAATGGGATTCAGATTGGTTATGTCTTGGTTATATGGAGATGGTAAACTATGAGAGAACCATTCTCTTGGTATTAATGGTTTAGTACCTGCTGTGACAGCGCTTTCTATAATGTGAATGCTTTTTGATGGCCTGAATGAAACCCGGAAAACGGAAAGCATTTTCTGGAAGAGAAAGAGATGCATCTAGGTTAAGCAAGTTAGACGGCTCATGGCCGTCTCTGTGAAGCTTGTTTCTTGGATTTTTTTTTTTTGGGGGGGGGATATTGTCGTCTTCAAAATTACTAGATCGGAGTGCTGTTGCATTTGTGTCATTTTTTACATCGCAGATGCTCAAGACGAAGTAAAAAATGTCAAGAAAAAACGAGAGGAAAGAAAGCTCCGGAAGGACCGGTTAATGGTTGTGGTTCGAGTCGAAATTGTTCAAAAATAATAATAAGATAAATATATTGAACAGGCTGCTACAAAACGATCAACATTTTTGCTGAATTCTGCAGAAAACGCGTAAGACTTTCATGTCGCACTGAAGAAATCTTATTGGACTCTCTCTTGGCACTTGCCGTTCGGCCAAGTACCATATAGCGATCGAAGTTTCTGTCCGTCCGTCGGTCTGTTGCTCGGTTCGGGTTTTGCTAGCTCGGTCACTTCCACGTACATAAGCTAGGACGATGAAACTTGGTAGGCATATCAGGGAACCCAAAAGATTAAGTTGGAAATAGTGACTTATCCGATCCGACCATGGTGGGGGAGTGGAGAGGGGGGGATTCCAAATCTTGAAGTATTTTTAACTTTTGAGCGGGTGATCGGATCTTAATGAAACTTGATATTTTGAATACTTCAAACCCAGAAGTTCATTTTCCAGCCTGAGCGGTTTGAGCCTGAAGAGGACCCTTGCCAAGGACAGCCGAAATATAGTTATAATAAAATGTAGCTGACTTATCCGTTTTGCAGCGTCAAATATATTTCAAACCTATTCGGTGACTTTTGGGGGAGTTAGGGGGGGGGGAATCGGGAAACGCTTAGGGGGGAATCGGGAAACGCTTAGAGTAGAGGTATCCGGATGAAACTTGGTGGGAAGAAAAGGCACAAGTCCTGGACACATCATTGATATAACCGGACCGGATTCGGGCACTGTGGAGGGAATCGGAGTGGGAGAGGGGCGTGGGTCAGGAATTCTGATGATCCATCGAGTTTGGTACTTCCTGATGTACTAGGACGATGAAACTCGGCAGGCAAATAAGGGACCAGAATAGACTGACTTGAGAATAGTGGTTTTCACGAACCGAACATCGTGGGGGAGGGGGGGGGGTGAATTGATGGGGAATCCGGAATCTGGTGGCATTTGCAACTTTTGAACGGGCGATCTGATTTGAATGAAACTTGGCAAGTGGAAAGAGCTATCGTCTCAGATGCTCCATGTCAAGTCCGGACCTGATCCAAAACTTGGGGGAAGTTGGAGGGCGGCACCGGAATTTTCGTGAAACGCTTGGTGTCGAGGGATCGGGATGGAATCTGGTGGGAAAAACAAGCATAAACATAAGATACGTCCTTGACAAAACCAGATCATATCGGGGCTCTTTGGGGGGAGTTCGAGGGGATTCTGTTTATTGCGAGTTTCAGTTTCAGTTTATTCGTAACAAATAAAAACACCGTTAACTCTTTATGGCCCCAGTTTCCAGATGTGCTAAAGACGATTAAACTTGGCAGGTATATTAGTCACACGATCAAATAGACTTAAGGACCCGACACAGTCCTAGGAAGGCTTCCGTTCCTGGATCAGACCATATTATTGACTTCCGTAGGTTGCAAACAGACGGTCCGATTCGAGTGAAACTTTATAGCTAATAAGAACTGATGACCTAGATATGCAAAACATGTAGTCGAACCACGTGTGGCTTTGGTTCGGGGAGTTGTATGGAGGGCCGGAAACTTTGTAACATGCACAAAAAACAAACGGATGGACCGAATGGGATGCAAATCGTAAAGTACCTACTTTGTGCGGTCTAGATTTGCCATTTAGTGTCCGAACCGGATCTAGCAGAGTAGGAGGAGGATGAAGCGGGAACCGGAAATTTGCAGATATGCTCCGATTCGAGTCAAACTTGTTGGACGGGAAGAAGAGATGTTAGTATGTGTCCGAGTTGTATTCGGCCACACTAGGGGGGAGTCCCGGAAATGATGTGGCTCGCATAGCGTGTAAACGAGTGTAAAACGACCGGATCCGAGCACGGTGGGGAGGAGTATCGGAGTTCCCAGAAACATGCTCAGATTCACTTTCTCGCTTCTCACACCACCCACTCGTAACAATTGCCATATGAGCTCGTAGCTCTTGTTGTAGATACTTAGGCAAAGAATTTAAAAGTAACCGAGCTTAACTTAAGCGGAATCTTTTGTGTTTATTTAATCTTCATATTATATCAAATATTCCGAGAGTTCCGTCCAGTTTTCCCCACTGGACTACCAACCTGTTTTATTCTTACTGACGTAGAAGAATTTATGTTGTCAAGCTCTATCCGGGGTGTTAGCATTTATTGCTTTTGGGTCTTTGCTTCAGGCGTATCACAAGACTGTAAAGTCAATCGTTTCATTTTTGGAGATAGGCTGCCAGCCCATGGTGTCTTATACCAGGGTAATTGGTTTCTCATTTTGTTTTTTTAGGCCAAGTGCCATATAACGATTGTAATTTCTGTCCGTCAGTCGGTCTGTCGGTCCCGGTTTTGCTAGTTCGGGCACTTCCAGATAATCTAGGACGATGAAACTTGGCAGGTGTATCAGGGACCGGACCAGATTAAATTAGAAATAGTCGCTTCCCCGATCCGACCATCTGGAGGGGAGTGAAGGGAGTGAAAAATTAGAAAAAGAGATATTTTTAGCGTATGAACGGGGGTCGGATCTTAATGAAACTTGGTGTATGGAAGGACCTCGTGTCTCTGATGTTCCATTTTAAATCCAGATCCGGTGACATTGGGGGGAGTTCCAGGGGGAAACCGGAAATCTTGGAAAACGCTTGGAGGGGAGAGATCCGGATGAAACTTGGTGGAAAGAACAAGCACAAGTCCTAGATACGTGACTGACATAACTGGAACGGATCCGCTCACTTTTTTTTTTTGGGGGGGGGGGGGGTCCGAATATCTAGTGTTCCTGCGAGTTCGGTGCTTCCTGGTGTGCGAGGACGCTGAAAATTGGCAAGCATGTCAGGGACCCGACCAGATTAAATAGGAAATAGTCACTTTCCCGATCCGACCTTCGGGGGGGGGGGGGAGCGGAGGGAGGGGGGAGCCGAAAAATTGAGGTATCTTTAACTTGCGAACGGTTAATTGGATCTTGATGAAAGTTGATCTTCAGGATGACCAAGTGTCTCAAACGTCCCATTTCAAATCCAGACCGGATCCGATGACACTTGGGGGAGTTGGAGGAGGGAACCGGAAATCTTGAGAAACGCCTAGAGTGGAGGGATCGGGATGAAACTTGGTGGGAAGAACAAGCACAACTTCTAGATACGTCATAGACAAAACCGGGCCGGATCCGAGCACTGTGGGGAGTTAGGGGGGTCGGGATTTCTAGCGATCCCGCGAGTTCGGCATACTTCCAGATGTGATAGGACAATGAAACTTGGTAGGTATGTCAGGGATACGAACAGATTGACTTGAGAATAGTCGTTTCCCCAATCCGACCATCGTGGGGGAGTAGATCGATGGGGAGTCCGGAACTTTTGAAGGGGTGATCGGATTTGAATAAAACTTGTCAGGTGAAACTATCGCCTCAGCTGTTCAGTCTCAAATATGGGTGGGGTCCGATACTTGTGGGGGGATGGGGGGAGTCAAGAAACGCTTAAAACAGAGGGATTGGGACGGAACTTAATGGAGAGAACAAGCAGTATTAGGCCTAGATACGAGATTCACGGAGCCAGATGATTTCGGGGCTCTGTGGGGGGAGTTGGAGGGGGTCTCCTGGAATTTCGGTAGTCGCGAGAATATTTCCAGATGTACTAAGACAACGAAACTTTGCAGGCATATTAGTGACCCGACTTAATTGACATCCGAGCATTTTTGGGGGAGCGAGGGAAGAGAAATATGAAAATTGACTTCTGCAATTAGCGAACGAGTGGTCTGATTTGAGTGAAACTTAATGGGTGGTAAGAATCGATGACCTAGACATGTAAAACATGCGTCCAACTACCTGCGCCACGGTTGGGGGAATTGGGGGAGGGGGGGGGGGGGGGGCTTTTGACATCCACAAAAACCAAACGGATGGACCGAATGAGATGCAAGTTCGACAGTGCTGCATTTATGCGGCCTAGATTTGTTATTTGGCGTCTGGGCCGGATTCGTCCAAGGTAGTGGGGGGGATTGTCGGAAATTTGCAGATAGGCTATGCTCCGATTTCAGTAAAACTTGATCGACGGGAAGAGGGGATTAAGAGGTACGACGTTAATGTTTCCAAGTCCTCTTCGGCCACAGTGGGGGGAGTTCGAGAGAGATTGCTTGAAACTTTTTGGCTCGCACAGGGGTCGAACAAGTGCATCAGTTTAAATGAAACTTGGAATGTAGAGAGAGCATATACCCTAGATGACATATTTTTGGGTCTGAACCGGATCCGACAACGGTGGGGGTGAGGGTACAGGAATTTTCCAAAAATGCTCAGATTCGAGTGAAACTTGATAGATGGTATAAAAGAAGATGCCCGAGCAAAATAACGGTAGATTCTCTGAGCAAAATTCTGGTAGATTTCAAAATTCTAGTAGATTATGTGGGGCAAAGTCAGGTAGATTCCCTGATCCAGCCTCCAGTAAATTCCCTTAGACAAGTTCCGGTAGATTCCTTGAGCAAGATTTCGGTAGGTTCCCTGAGAAATAATCCGGTATACTCCATAAAAATCATCAAGTTCAGGTGAATTTGACAAATTTTTACAGGCGCCAAATTCGGCCACCGTCACCAAATTCGGCCACGGTAGGGGGAGATGGAGGGAATACCGGAAATCGTATAGCACGTCTAGGGATCAAACGAGTGGATTTATTGGGCTGGAACTTGGAAGTTTGAACAATCACGCGCATTTGTTACAGATAATCCGAGACGATGCCGGAACTGCTCAGAATTGAGTGAAGCTAAATATCCTATTTCTATTTCCGAACCGCATTTTTGGATGGCGGGTGTATTTTGTGACGTTCTCATCCACTTTCTTGTACCGCCTACTCGTAACATGTGCCATATGAGCTCGTAGCTCTTGTTTTATCTGATACCACGGCAAGTGGATTTCCATTTTGTCATTTTTGCGGTTACCGTGGTATCTTATACTACGGTTGCTTTGAAAAAACGACAGTTGCCGAATTTGGGTTTTAGAAGTCATCCTAAAAGAAACACCAATATCTACTCACACCAGAAGTGCCAATGAAACTTCTTTCCCATGAATTTGACAAAAAGACAGGCAGTGAGATGATTTCTTAGACACCAGGGTCGGGACCGTGATATCGGAATATCGGTTACCACAGTAACTGACCAGATACAATAGTAACTGCGAAAACGCCTTTTGACTATGGTATAAAATACCACGGGAACTGCAAAAACGACTTTATACCGTGGTATCAGATACCATGGTATCTGCAAAAGTGGAACTAATGTTGTACTACCGTATATACAGTTATGTTGTGCATCGTCAACCTTCTACGTGCAAAGAACCGTGTCCCTGCCGTCCTAACAAATGCTACCAAGAACAGTTACAAATATCGTAACAACCATTGTAAAGCCGTAGCAGCAGTTAACACACGACTGATGTCGTGGGTATACGATTTTTCGGTTTTTGGCCACACACGAATGAATTCGTCCAGTTTAGTAGCATAAAAAAAAGGGGCACTACTTGTAGACAGACTTGATCATTAAGTAAGAACTTCTACTCAAAAGCGATTTATAAAAGCTAAAAAAAATATTCCGTCCACGATATCTCTCACACTCCCAACTATTCGGTACACTTTTGTATCAAGACAGAGACTTATTCACTTTTTAATAGCGATGGGCGATATTCGGTTTCGATACCGGTCTAAAGTTTGACGACTTTGAACTATTGAAATGCAATTATCCAGCCGATATGTGAGATATGAAATTATCAAAAAATGATATCTAAGAAATGTTTTCATTCGGATGGTAGGTCCGTCATCTGTTGGAGAAATTTGCTTGGAACACAGAGGTTAAGTTTGATTTAAAAAAAGAAGAAGTTCTGAGAAATGGGACAACTGAACAGAGAGACTGAGATCTTGTTGTAAAAGTACAATGATAAGTAAAATCTCGTTCACAAGCATGACCAGCCAAGCTGGGCATAGGCCAATGCATAGGCTCTGTCAGGCACCACTTATGCCTGGTCCAAAATCTGTGCATAGGCATGGGTGTGAAAGAATGCCTAGGCATTTTCCTAGGCATCTGAGTGGTCAGATATCTGTTTCAATACATTAAATAATTTGAGTTTAAATGCTGCATTGAAGATTTGGAAGTAGGAAGAGAATAATTACAATCTGTGGAAAATGAAGTGAATTTATATTGTATTTTACATATTGTGTTATATTTGCAGTATTAGTATATTAGTTAGCAAGTAGATGAGAGTTGTCAAACACATGCTTCGATACAGTAAATATTACAAGTTCAAATTTTGAAGCATCGAAGATTCCGAATGTAAGAACAGGTTAATAACAAAAATTAGCAAAATGAAGAAATCGATTTTTTTTTAATAAAAGTACCAAAACAAATAAATGAGAGTAATCAAAAATCTGAATAGATATGTTAAAACTAGGCAAAAGGAAGAGGTATTCAAATTTGCTATTATTGAACAATTAATAAGTACGTGAGGGTTGTCAAAAATCTACATCGACATAACAGAATACTGCAAGTTAAAATATCGATGTATCGAACACTTTACCAGAAGATTCGTAGATCGTAATTAAAACGGGCAAACTGAAGGGATAGTGAAGTTTGTTTTAAAGTCTATTAACAAGCAAGTAGTTATAATCAACAACAGTAAATGTACCGCCAGATTCAGAAACGCTAGATTTTGCGAAGATTTTTAGACGTCCAAGTTGGAGTAAATTGGAAAGTCACGAGGTAACCATCACCCAATTTGAAGTACAATGTGGTACTTGTTATCATAGAGTTTATTCCAGTATGGCTATCTTCAAAAGAGTCACTATGAATTTAGCTAAAATTCCGAATCTGAGAAAATGTAAAAGAAAATGGCTAAAATTAAGAGTTTTCTCGGAAGTACCGCTAACAAATGTGCACGAGTTGTCAAAATCTGCATCGAAAGTTTCAAATATCGCCCAGTACTACTACTATTCCTTCACTGGTTTACGGAACGGAAAATCGTCTTGCCATCTTTGAGCGTGTTCCATCCTACTTACCGTAGTTACTACGCATGACGTCACGAATTCTGTTTTTTTTGCCGTCAAGGCTAGAACGATTTTTCTATTTTCCAGCAGGATCTGACGCCAGGGGCGAATCCGACCAATCACGTTACAGATATGCGTAGTTACTACGTTTACTACGCTCCCGAGCATGGTACGCAAATAGTAACTATTAGTTACTATTCCGACAAGGTTGGAACGGTCAGCGTAGTAACTTTTCGTGAGGATGGAACGGAAATAGTAACTAATAGTAACTATTGTTAGAAGGGTGGAACACGCTCTTTATGGCAGCGTTAGCAAAGAACAGTTGGCGCAAATGCCGTCTAATTTTCTTGAGCAGTACAACTCCAGTTGAATTTTCTCATTGTCACATAAGATATGCACCATACTACACACTATTTCATCGTTGATTGTCGTTTGTCATTTGTTTCAACTGCAAAATGTGTCCTATTAAAATTCAAACAGTAACAACATCTGTCCAATTTAACAGCCCGTGCGACCGTGATTTCAGGAAATCTCAAAATGTTTCCTCTCACTTTCCAATCTGGGAAATTGTCTGCTTACAAAAAGTTGTCAATAGTTTATTTTCGTAAGGTTCTTCACTTTCGGAAGTTCGATAACAGATAATACACGAATGCGCATCCTTGTGTTAACGCTATGACAGATCTTTGATGACCCTTTAAATGTTATATTTCAAGACAACTTCTGTTATGACCCTTTTAAGTTCTTTGTTTCGCAAAAATTTACGTTTAAATGTTACTCCTTGAAAAATAGACTTATTAATCGTATTTTATGATAACAGCTGAAAATATGTTAAATTCAAGAATTATAAGATACCGCAGGGGACAGGTCAGTCGGGTTTCACGTAACCTGCTTCGGTATTTATTTTAGCATCTGATTATTTTGAACCAACGAGATTGGAAATGCGGATGGAAATTTTCGTTGAGAGGAGATCACATATCAGCTGGAGGGTTTATCTTCCTCGTTAGGCTCAGCTGGTCCCTTTTCAATATCTTCGAAGTTTTCCAGTTCAAAGCTGCTCTGTTGTTTCGGCGAGACCCGCTTGTTAATCCTTCGTCTATTTTGGAAAGACCTGCAATACAAATAATGATACTCACTTTGGTCGTGTTCCAGGTTCCAGCCAACTGCTAAGAGTAACTAAAAGTAGAGCCAATCTAAAGTTTGACATGGAACAAATTGCAATGTAAGGTTTTTTGACACTATCTTATCTTAATCATAAAAAAAAATATTTACAACATATCCAAAACAATTTAAATTGCAATTTGTTCCAGGTTAAGCTACTCAGAGCGTGTTCCATCCTCTTTACCATAGTTACTACGCATGACGTCACGAATTCTGGCCTTTTGCCGTCAAGGCTGGAACAATTTTTCTATTTTCCAGCAGAATATCGTGTCATGGGCGAATCCGACCAATCACGTTACAGAGATACGTAGTACTACGCTCCCGAGCGTGGTAAGCAAATAGTTACTATTAGTTACCATTTCGAGAAGGCTGGAACGGTCAGCGTAGTAACTTTTGGTGAGGTTGGAACGGAAATAGTAACTAATAGTTATTATTTGTAGACCGTTGGAACACGCTCTCAGTCTCGTAGATTTACTATACTATACCGTCTTGTCGTGTGTGCGAGAAGACTATATAATAGCCTGTGGTTGAGACAAAAGGCTGGGCAAGGTTTGAATAACGCAGCACTCAAATTGATATGATTTTATTCCGAAATTCGGATCCTTGTTTAAAAGTGGTCAGGTAAAGCAATGTTGCAGAAGATACGGTTTCTTTACCAATAATCTAGTGTTCCTGACTCCTTTGAAACTATGTTTTTTTTTATTAACGAATAGCCTCTATATATATGTCTATATATTACGGACCATCACAGATTTTACAGACCGTTAACCGGTCTTTCTGACTAATGAAAGTTAGTAGGTGAAAAATCGAAATTTAATGGAAACGGTGTGGTGGGTTTACTTATTGTAAAGGAATTTGAGTCTGGTTTTTGGTTTAGTTTCTTTTGTCACTACAGTAAAGGCTCCCTCTGGTGGAAGGTCACCTCTCGGTGTGGGTTACTTTGTATTGTTGATAGAAAAAAAGAAGTGATCCTTTCTTTAGTCTATTTTTTTCTCTCGTTTTTGACTCGGGTGTTTCGCGTTACTGTGATGTTTTGAATGCTTTTCAGTGATTTTAAATTTAATAGCTCTAGTTATTGTAACACTGAAGGAAAAAGTTAAAAATTGAGATTAGCAGTAGTAAAGAGATCGCGATTTCTTTTAAGTTAAAAATTTAAAGAGTAGGTACCGCACTTGTGTCACTCAAGTGGGGTTCATAGAATGAGCTTGGAATCAATAAGCCTGATATGCCTCGAAAAGGGCAAAACAAAATGTTGCAACCTTCTTTACAATCGGTACACCCTTGGTTTGAACACCCTCTTTGTACATCGGATGCAGCTCGTTGGAAGGTAAAGTACCGTCTCTAAACGAGCACGAAGGTACCATGAAACGACGCCAAAGGCGTATTCATGCCGTTCCCCGAGGTTGACTCCTTTAAGAAGACTCTGTGTTTTTGTTTGTCCCAGGGACTCACTCCCCATATTCTCGTGAGTCCCACCGGACGGGGATGCTGTGATTATCAACACTGTCATCAAAAAAAGGATTCCCTTTCAGGATTGGTGGGGAGTCGACTTTGGGAATTGCTGGTGCTGTTGGTTTCTGAAAACAAATACTATGGATGAGTAATAAGGATTTCCGATATATTTTTATTGTGTTGCGAGAGCAACACTTTGGTTTTGTCCTCGTTTTTTTTTTTTTTTTTTTTTTTTTTTTTTTTTTTTTTTTTCCTATGACTCCGATTTCATTTTATTCCTGGTAACTGAGAAGGGTCTAACCTGTGCGGTTTTTACGGAAAGTGTGGACCTTAGGCCGGATTGATGAATATGACATTACATTTTGGAAAGCTCCGTAGAACTCTTGCCTGGGGCCAGTAAGGATGGTTTTTGCTTGTCCTCGAGCCAGAGCCTACGGTTTGCGAAGTGAAGTGGAGTTGTATAGCCTATGTCAGAGAGGACTATCTGAAGTTGTGTAGCGAACCTTTCGTTTCATCAAAAGATGTTTCTGCTTTCGAGTGGAAAGCTCCGTTCTAGCACGCAAGCAGGCAGGCACCAGTTTCAAATTGAAGATGGACTAAAATCTATAAGTGTTAAATATATGCGGCAGTTACCCGGCCCCACAGCCAACATATCTTCTTTGAGTGATAAATAGAAAAATCTACAGAGACAAAAAAGTGGCTTTTTCCCACGGGTCCGAAAGTGCTGCCATCTATTGTTTCTGTCCATGTCTGCGACGATTTCAGCTGAGTTTATAATTTTTTTTTTTTGCACTTTGGTTTGTGGTAGAGTAACGGTATCAGATGTGCCTCTTAAACCTTAAAACTTCTCTCATTGCTAAAGAAACTAGAGCTTAATCCTTTGCTCCTTTCTAAGTCGTGACGTTAGAAAGTTGGCCTACGGCAAGAAAGTCAACTTTTGAACTAAGACAGGTAGAATTTTTTTTTTCGACGGCAATGGATAGCCATTGATGAGCTGATCAAAGTATATGTCATCCATTTTTTGGTACAAAAATTCCTTCATGAGATACACCAGTTTGAAAATTTCAAAGGGGTTGACAACTTCATAGTAAGGTACATTGAAACCAAAAATAGGCGATACCAGTTATGATACATATAGGGGACTTTTAAGCAACAGTCGACTGTTAGCCCATAATCATCTTCGGTAATGAGGGGTTTGCAGCTTTTGCTAGTTGGTATACCTGTTATTTGTTTCCGGTGTATTCGATGGTAAGAACAATTTGGTTCCCAATGGTAAGATATGCAAGGGATTTGTAAGTAATAATCGGCTGTTATGCTACAATCATCTTCTGCGATGATGGGTTTGCAGCTTTTGCTAGCTGGTGTACCCATTATTTGTTTCCGGTTAACTTAATGTATATCACGGGAGAGGGACTTGTAAGTAGGAATCGGTTCACGAGGGGCTAGGAATTTTTGCAAATGGGTGCACATTGTATTCGATTTCTATAAATCTGACGGTAAGAAAGTTTGTGTCGATGGTCTATCAATGTAACCGAGGATTAACTGTTTACACAACGGATACAAACGAAAATGTAAAGCGATGAGGTAGTTTCATAATAATTAATAGTGTCATCTATGGTATTTTAATCCTGAAAAGTTACGGATAGCTTTCTTTTACCAACTAGATTATATAAGATATTGTTCCAAGTTTTCATCCGTCACGATGTCTACGATTGAAAAGGATAAAGTACAACTGACTGCAAAGTTAATTTGGTGCCTTCTTCCTACATATTTTGTTGTTGTTTTTACAACGCTGAAGAATACCTTTTGATCATATGATTAATTTTTTTAGAACATCCCGTTTAAAAAGCTTATGCTATAATGATCTTCAGCGATGAGGGGCTTGCAACTTTTGATAGCTGGTATATCCATTATTTGTTTCCAGTGAATTTGATGTCAATCACGGGAGACGGACTTGTAAGTAAGAATCGGTTCACGAGGGGCTAGAAATTTTTGAAAATTGGTGCACATTGTATTCGATTTTTGTAAATATGACAGTAAGAAAGTTTGTATCGATGGTCTATCGCTATAACCTAGGATTAACTGTTTACGCAACGGGTACCAACGATACGGTAATGTAAAACAATAAGGTAATTTTGTAATAATTAATAGTGTCATCTATGGTATTTTAATCCTGAAAAGTTACGGATAGCTTTATAATATCAACTAGATTATATAAGATATTGTTCCAAGTTTTCATCCGTCACGATATCTACGATTGAAAAGGATAAAGTTCAACTTTGACGGCAATCGATAGCCGCTGATGAGCTGTTGGTCTATCGCTGTAACCTAGGATTTACTGTTAACGCAACGGGTACAAACGATACTGTAATGTAAAACAAGGTAGTTTCGTAATAATTAATAGTGTCATCTATGGTATTTTAATCCTAAAAAGTTACGGATAGCTTTATAATACCAACTAGATTATATAGGATATTATTCCAAGTTTTCATCCGTCACGATGTCTACGATTGAAAAGGATAAAGTTCAACTGACTGCATCGTCAATTTAGTCCCTTTTTCCGATATGCTTTTGTTGTGGTTAGGGCAATCGATAGCCCTTGAAGAGCTGATCAAAATATATGCCATCCATTTTTTTTGAACAAAAATCCTTCATGAGATAAACTAGTTTGAAAGTTTCAAGGGGTTGACAACTTCAGGAGTAAGGTACACACTGAAACCAAAAATAGGCGATACCAGTTGTGAGACATGTAAGGGACTTGTAAGCAACAGTCGACTGTAAGCAACAGTCGACTGTTAGCTCATAATCATCTTCGGCAACGAGGAGTTTGCAGCTTTTGCTGGTTGGTATACCTGTTATTTGTCTCAGGTGTATTCGATGGTAAGAACAATTTTGTTCCCAATTGTAAGACATGCATGGGACTTGTAAGTAATAATCGGCTTTTATGCTATAATCATCTTCAGCGATGAGGGGCTTGCAACTTTTGATAGCTGGTGTATCCATTATTTGTTTCCGGTGAATTTGATGTCAATCACGGGAGACGGACTTGTAAGTAAGATCGGTTCACGAGGGGCTAGAAATTTTTGAAAATTGGTGCAGATTGTATTCGATTTCTGTAAATATGACAGTAAGAAAGTTTGTATCGATGGTCTATCGCTATAACCTAGGATTAACTGTTTACGCAACGGGTACAAACGATACGGTAATGTAAAACAATAAGGTAGTTTTGTAATAATTATTAGTGTCATCTATGGTATTTTAATCCTGAAACGTTACGGATAGCCTTCTTCCGATATGGTTTTGTTGTTGGTTTTACAACGCTAAAGAACAGCTTTTGATTATGTGATTATTCTTTTTATAACATACCGTTTTAAAAGCTTCGATAAGTTGACAATTTCAGCATTCAACCGACAGCGAAGAAACAAAACCAAAGTGTTGCTCTCGCAACACTTTAGCCGGCGAAGCCGGACAAAGGTTGCCGCAACACTTCACGTTGCCCGGGCAACGTAGGTCTAGTTGAGTTTAGTTATGGAACAAGACTGATTTTGAAAATATTTTGATTTTTTGTTTGTAAATAAAAAAAATGAGAAAATTAGTAAAAACAATCAAACTAAATTAAAGTGATCAGAAAGTGGTTCAAGGCTTTTATCGAGCATTTTCCGTCCCTGGATAGTGTTCGGCTGACAAAACCCATTTTGCTGGCATTCCTCGTGTTCTCGCCGTTACCCTTGATTCCCCGAGGAGCCCCGGGGAACGGCGAGATCACGCCTTAAGTAGGTGTATAATAACACCAACAACGGCTCGCAGTGATATTAATTTTGCACCATGAAAGATAGTTGGATGCGTGTCTGTCAAACACTCCTATAATGATTCGGATATAAGATTAGGATCGGACGGTCGTGGACTCGAGTTCCTGCTACGATTTCTTACCCCATCATTGACTCCATATGGAAAAGTTGAGATGTTTACCTATGTGTGAAAAGCGTAGAAAATCCGGCTGGCCGGACAGATGAATAAGGTCTGTCCCCCGTCCGGTGTGTAGCTAGAAGGATTGATGTGCAACCAATCTAGCCACAGCCTGAAGAGATCTTTGTCAAGGAGGCCAAAATATGGAAACAAATCTTGGCTGACTTATCCGTTTAGCGCCTTCGAATATGGTGATGGAACACTAAATGTTAAGTTGCACCGCTATGTGTTGCAACGCTGTTCCTCTAATGCAATGTCAACTTCGGAAAAAAACTAAACTTCGAGCTTCACTTTACAGACTTCTGCGGCTTCTGAGATAAGCCAAACCTTCCAGATTTTTATGACGGTGACGATAGCTAATTTTACGCTTCTTCGACATTTTCTTGACGTCCCCTTACAATACACTTTGCTTCACAATCGCAAAGGTCAATCACTCTCTCTGTTTTCATTTGCATGTTTATTGAGTCTTTCAGAAGTGTTCGACGAAAAGGGATATCAAGAATCCGGAAGAAAAATCTGGACGGTGTTTAGCAAACGCGAAAGCGTTTTTGCTTCGGGTCAATCATTAGTTTCCATCTTGTGCGACCAACCTAGATCATTAATTTATATGAAATTTGCAAAATTCTTGATTCGAAATTCGGTGGACGCGGTGTAACTTTGTTGGCCCCGCTTTTCCTGGCTGGAACGAGTCACGGACTTCATTAATGAAAATGCTATGGAATAGGATTACTTCTCAGCGAATCGTGGACGGAAACTCTTGTGAACTGGGTGGAAGAAATTCTCTCACGGCAAATTTCTGTGAAAATAGAAGCAGGAAAAAGGACCAAAGGAACTCTAGGCTTTATGTAATACAGTCTGCTGTCAGAAATCAGCTTTCTGCTCATGTGGTCTTGTGTCTGATATTCAGATACCACGGTCCGACCGTGGTAAATATCGTGGTATCTGGAAGTAATCGCACTTTCATAAGTTTTTGTCAAATTGGTGGGAAAGAAGTTTGGCAGTTATTCATGTGACTGAATATCAGTAAGTGCCATATACCTATCACTTTTCGGTATGTCGATCGGTCAGGCCACTGTTCTCGATTAGGGTACTTCCAGAAGTGCTAGGACGATGAAACTTGGCAGGCATATTAGGGACCCGACCAAACTAACTTGAAAATAGTCACGTTCCCGATCTCACCACCGTGGGGGGAGTGGAAGGAAGGGTAATCCGGAATATTGACGTATTTGTAACTTTTGAACGGGGAATTGGATCTTAATGAAACTTGATATTTGGAAAGACGTTGCGTCTCAGAAGTAACATATCAAGTTCGGAATGGATCCAGTGACTTTGGGGGGAGTTGGAAGGGGGGACCGGAAATCGTGTGACATCTTCAGAGTGGACGGATCTGAATGAAACTTGGTGGAAAGAGGTACTAGATACATAGTTGACAAGAACGGACCGGATCCGAACACTGTGGGGGAGTTGGAGGGAGGGTTCCAGAATTCCGGTGATCCCGATTAAGATGCTTGCACATGTGCTAGGACGATGAAACTTCGCAGGCATATTACAGACCGGGCCAAACAAGCTTGGAATAGTCACTTACCTCATCCGACAACCGTGGGGAGGGTGGAGGGAGGGGGAGTTCGAAATGTTGACGTATTTATAGATTTTGAACGGGGGATCGCATCTTAATGAAACTTGATATTTGGAAAGATTTTGTGTCTCAGATGTCACACTTCAAGTTCGGAATGGATCCGGTGACTTTGGGGGGAGTTCGAGGTGGGAACCGGAAATTGTGGGACATGTTCAGAGTGGTTACATACGTAGTTGACAAGAACGGGCCGGATCCGAGCACTGTGGGGGAGTTGGAGGGAGGGTTCCAGAATTCCGGTGATTCCGATTAAGATGCTTACACATGTGCTAGCACGATGAAAATTGGCAGGCAAGGGACCGGACCAAAAAAGCTTGGAATAGTCACTTACCCGATCCGACAACCGTGGTTGGAGTGGAGGGAGGGGAATTCAAAATATTGACGTGTTTATAGACTTTGAACGGGGAATCGGATCTTAATGAAACGTGATATTTGGAAAGACCTCGTGTCTCAGATGTCAAACTTCAAGTTCGGAATGGATCCGGTGACTTTGGGGGGAGTTGGAGCGGGAACCGGAAATCGTGGGACATGTTCAAAGTGGACAGATCGGGATGAAACTTGGTGAGAAGAACAAGCACAAGCACTAGATATATAGTTGAAAAGAACGTACCGCATCCGAGCACTGTAGGGGGTAGTTGGAGGGAGGGTTACGGAATTCCGCTGATCCCGACTTAAGATGCTTACACATGTGCTAGGACGATGGAACTTGGCAGGCATATTGGGAAGCCGACCAAACTAACCTGGAAATAGTCACTTCCCCGATCCGACCACCGTGGGGGGAGTGGAAGGAGGGGGAATTTGAAATATTGACGTATTTATAACTTTTGAACCGGTAATCTCTTAATGAAACTTGATATTTGGAAAGAACTCGTGTATTAGATGTTCCATTTCAAGTGAAGACCCAATCCGATCAGTGCGGAGGAGTCGAGGGGGGGGGGGGGGCGGAGATTTTGTGACATGCTTAGAATGTAGCGATTGAGATAACCTTGGTGGAAAGAACAAGCGTAAGCCCTAGATACGTCAGTGACAGAACCGGACCGGATTCGGTCCCTCAGGGGGAGTTGGAGGGGGACCAGAATTCCGGTGACCGCAGTTTAAGGTAGGCTACTTCCAGATGTGCCAGGTCGATGAAACTTGGCTTGAACATTAGAGACTTTACAAGATTGGCTTAGAAATTGTCACTTCCCAGATCCAAAATCTCGAAATTGAAAGGTTTATTTCCAGGTTCGACACGTATCTCGGAACTTAGTATATTTCTAGGATGTCTTGTGCTTTACCAGAAATTGCCTTGGGTACTGAGCTTCACATTCTCGTAAAGTTCCAAGCTCCAACTCTTATGTGAAACCGTACAGAATTTTTTGAAAAAGTATAGGCTAAAATTGTATGAGATAGTATATCTTTGAAAAATGGTGATGTGACACAAAATTCAGTGCTAGAATTTGGTGTAGAATTCAAATATCACATTTATTTTTCAACCAAATATTAACTGTTGTTGTCATAGGCTAATTACTTATTTATAGGCTTAAATTTGTTTCTGAAAAATGATACTGCGAGACATGTTTCTACGTCAAATCTTAACCACTATCCTAACGGTAGTGTTGGCTTGACTATGGTCAGTTAAATTTGGTTGATATAAGGTATTTAATTTGCTAAAAGGTCTAATTTTCTTGCAAATATCGCTCTAAGTCCAGATCATAATGAACCCACGAAGCTCTCTAAGGGAGTAGACTAACACAGAATACAGAAGCTGTAGCCTGAGTGCTAACATGATTAAAGAGTGTTATGTGACGTGGGCTACTGTACATTTATTTTCAAATCCCTATGCTGGGAAAGTCGATCTAGTAAAAAATACATCTAAAGCTGCCAAAATATGATTCGCGGACATCCAAACAACGTACAAAAAAAACTTCTCGTCTGAATATTAGCTGTCGGCACCACATCACCCACCATATGCGCCAAGACTGTCGCATAGCAGTCTACTGTAACAGAAGGTCGAAGCCTTGTTGACAGGTGAAGGCCAGAGCGTCAGCCCTGATGTCACTGGACGTGACGGGCCAGCGAAACTTGAGTGGGTTCAAGGATTATTTTCTGCCGTATTTTACCAATTCCGTAAATATTTAAAGTTTAACTGAACAGGCAACTTATTTTTACATCTTAGATTCAAATACATTGAATTATTACAACACCTATTGGGGATTTTGATTCTGTCCACAGTAGTCTTCAGTAGAAACGTTGGGAATGTGGACGCTTTCCCATGGTGAATCCGTCCACAATTCGCCCGCAAAAATCACTGCACTATCAATACACAAGACACCTCACTAGCTAGCACTAGTTGTTGGCACTGCAGACTGCAGACACTTCTTTGTTTATTTGATACACAATTTATTTACTCGTTTGCTGCTGGTGTTGTTGCCAAATGTTCCAGGCACCATAGAGATATCACAAAAACGGGAAGAGCGGCAAGCACAATGGGATAATCGATTATTTGGAAATATCAGAAAAACAAACTAACGCTTTTTCATCGGGTTTTCAAGATTATTTAAGCGAACAAGTGATGGGTAACTAAACTGTCGTATCCTAGCCCTTTTCGGTTAAACTTTAAGGTTTTGGGCTCGTAAACGATGATTTTTTTTAGAATATCACTCCTCACTTTCAGTGTAAGCTAGCGATTTACTGAATGACCTGAGACTTAACAGCAAATGTAGCATAAGTTGTTTTTGCCTTTCGGTAAGGGAAAGCTGACCGCGTCAGGTCAACTAGCGCAATGTAGCATCCCTATCCTAAGACAGCCCGTGATTTTCTGTTCATAGTTTGGTGGATCGATAAGACTTTGTTACGGAACTGAACTTGAAGCTCGGGTTCATAGACCGGGTAAGATAAGCAGAGGAATAGTTCCCGATAGTTCCGTAACATAACGACTACAATGGCTGTATGATTCGCTTCAACAAAATACTTGGGAATACCCGTTTTTGGTAGCATTTGGAGATATGGACAGTCACGCGCGTGTCTACTTCTTCATGTGTGCTGCATAAGGTAGATTCGTAGTCCGGTTTTGTGCATTTTGGATGGGACCAGTTTTAGCACCTTTATTCTTTCACTAAATCGGATAGAGAGGTAATCATTGAATCCCAAGTCAGAGTGATAGAAATGGCTCCAAAATAATAAAAAAATACAGCATAATATCCCAGTTTTCTAGCACCGTGCAGTTTGCGACCACGAAACTCTTCGTCACTGAATTTCCTGTCCGTCAAGACATCCACTACTGCCTGTCAGACCAATAGGATGCCTGGAAATGCTTACAAGACCGAGCTTTCCATCATATTCATCAGCTACAATATGAAGCTCGTTATAGATTTTGGGGTCGATTTAACAGCTTTGCAAGGATTCCTTTTGAAAATTTCGAAGTTTTCGGTTTTGTCTGGCACTTACCGGATTATTCGGATTAACGGCATGAAATCTGCCACCACACCATTTCCCGTAATCGTGTTAGTCACTACTTCGCTTCGCCAGCCTTCTAAATGTAGAAGGCTGGCGAAGTGCCAAACAGCAACCAGAATCTTTTTAAAGGCTTCTGATTCAACATTAACGCTGCGACCGGTCTTGGTTTTAGAGTGTTTGACCTGTTTATTTCGCAATCTATAGTCTTTACTTCTAAGTTTGGAAAAAGGATTGTGTTTTCCAACGAAAAATGCTTCCAGTGCTTTTAAACCACAAGCACTTGCCCTCAGGAGGCTCCTTGCCACTGTCTCATCAGCAACTTGATTTGAGTCTCAATGATTCCTCGTTATAGATATAAATGGATCAGTAACGATAACAGACAACATAGACTTCGAGAACAACAGACTTCGACAGAAAATACAATATTACTGAAAAAGTTTTACTGGCGCTTCTCAAAGATTACACTTTTTATTTCTTCACTGTCAAATTCACTTATATTCTCAGTTCCGGCAAGTCGATTAAGTACAGTGAAAATCTAAGCACAGGATAGTATGAGGTTGTCGACTCGACAGCTTCCATTGGTATTAGTGTAACTCCCTATATTCCCCCGGCTGAATATGGACAGCATTTTCAGCTACATCTTCTGTCAAGCGTTATGCTTCCGGGTCGGTTTACTACCTTAAAGAGCTCCGTGGTTCAATATAATCTAGGTCTACAACGATATTTCCAATAAGATTAGAGCTTATACCATATTAGATAGCCTATGACAACCGAGTTGGCACACGATTGCCAAACCAACACTACCGGTTGACTCGGGGTCAAAATTGGGTATAGAAACGAGTCTCGCAGTACCATTTTTCAGAAAATGTTTTAGGCCTATAAAGAAGTAATTGTCCTATAATATTCGTAGTTAATATTTGTTTGAAAAATAAAGTTGATATTTGAATTCTATGCTAAATTCTAGTTAGAATATTGTGTCACGTCACCATTTTGCAGACATATTTTCTTATCCATTTTTGGCCTATACTTTTTCAAAAAACTCTGACGGCTTCACAGAAAAACCCATGGCAAATTCTGGTAAAGTATAAAATACCCTAAAACTATATTAAGTTACGAGATACGTGTCGAACTTGGAAATAACCTTTGAATTTCTAGATTTTCAAAGAAAATTAATAAATACTAGCCTATAGCTCCGAGACTATATGTGATACCGGAAAAAATTAAACTTATTCTAAGAAACGGCATTGTTATGAATAAAATGAGATGTCATGAATTAAATTGGGATTATAAGGTCAAGCCGTCATCTCCAGCCTTGCCACCACCCAAATTCAGATTCAGCGTGGTTGGTAGAGTCGTAAACTATTGTCAAACTGACTGTGTTTTCTGATCACCTGAACTCGGAAATAAGCGAGATACGTTTGAGTGGCTCCCGTACTAGTATGTTTGTATTCTAATCATTTTGGTAATTTGATACGGTTGTTTTGAATTTCTGTCCGGATTGAAGATAGTGATTGATATTGTAGTAAAATGGTTAGAAATCATAACCAGTCGGTTTTAATAATTAGTATGAACACGATTAGCATATACCTAATCTTTAACACCAGCCAACATCAATCACAAAAGTGGACCTCTGTTCAGTAATTAGTCAGCAGGTCAAATTGTATTGACTAGCTTAGAGCGCACACCTTCTCTTCTGAAAAATGTGGTGATTTTAAGCAGAAGTAGAACAAATCCTCAAAACAGATTATTGAAGAAAATAGAGATATTGAGCTACATTTTTTTGTGTGAATCTGTCGGTTAAATGTTTGTGTCTGATTTCCTTGTTAGGTTTTGTTGAGCTTGAATTGTTGGGATGGCGAGGGGTTATCCGATCTCGATTTTAGGGCACAGCAAGTGCCCGGAACGAGCCAGAACTAGTTAAGACCTGCTAGAATATTAAAATCAGTATGTGTAGAAGCGGGAATCGCCTAATTTATGTCCGGCACCGCTACCTGGTTTTGGTCGGAGCCTGGGAGTCGCTAACTCTTCGTGGGTTGCTTCCTGATCATGCTACTAGATGACTGTTAGGTTTATGTTCCTTAGATAGATAGATATTAACACTGAAAGCCTTACAGGGTCATGGTTAATACAAAGAAAAAGAAAATGATTCAATGACAAAAATTTCCAAATTTCTTCCTAACTCACCATACAAAAAGTGTTCTATATGTGCCATGCCCAAACTAATCAACCTTCTCAAATTCTTTATACCCACAAGATTTCTATCCTTCAAAATAAACTCCACCCATTCCTCCCTTTCAAAACTCCCCGGATAAATTTCCTGCCCCAACTCTTTTAACTCTTTACAAAAACACAGAATATGCAGTAAATCCTCGTTTTTATCTCCACGCATCGGACAAAAATAGGGACCAACATTCGACCTCACCCTAAATACCTCCTCCAATCTCCAAATGGTAAAAAATTCCCCCTTGCCGAAATAACCCACTTCAACTCCTCCCTATTAAGCTTCGCCTCAAAAATAAACTTCCTCCCCCCACCCCTCCTGAATCCGCGCATACAGATAAAGAGAAGGGGACGAGGATATGTCACATTGCCATTTCTGTATCTTCTGACTCTCTCAAATAAATTTTACTTGTTTAGCTACCACCCCCTTTTCCCCCCTAAACCTTTCCCCCTATCCCAGAGCGTAGCTCCTCCACAACTTTCTAAAATATGCTTCGCTTGGCTAGCCCAACATCCTTTCCTCGTATCTCTTAAACACTCATGGTATGCTGCCTCCAGGGGCGTCACGACTGGGGAGGGGACCCCCCCCCCCCAGAGCTGTCGGCCAGTCGGTAAAAAATAACCGAGTCGTTTTTTTGTCATGAAAACAGTCGTTTTTTCTGAAAATTGGTCGATTTTTCGTCAAAACATTAGTTTTTTTTCTGAAAATCAGTCATTTTTTTTTTTTTTTTTTAAACAGTCGTTTTTCTGCAGAAACAGTCGGTAAAAATTACCAGCCAGTCGGTAAATACCTCGTCCCCCCCTCCCAAACATTTTGGCTAGGCATTCTATCCTCTGGCAGAGATGTTAACTTCTCCCAACACCTAATCATACTAGCTAACCTATTTACTCTAATACTAATAAATCCCAAATCACCCCTTAAAAATAATCCGTTAAACTTATCACTTAGACCTAACAGTTTCTTAAAGAAACTTAATTGGATCCTTTCTAGCTTCGCCCCCTTTTCAAATCCCCATATTTTACTACAATAACTAAATACTGGTCTTATCTTAAAATCAAATGTCCTCTTCATTGACTTAATATTACTTAGACCTATATATTTCTCAGACTAAATCTTAGCACACTCCACATCGCCTTAAGTTCTCTACTACCCATAAGGTCAATATGATTACTCAGTTGTACTAGACTTATAGTTATTCAGTTGTATAATACTTAGTTGGTGGTTGCAAAAACATTCCAATTTATTCATACGATGAACACGAAGCACTGAGTCCCGAATACAATATTGAAGTCGACAAATAAAAGTGTAATTTGTGAGGTCTTTTTTTCGTTTTGAATGCAATGAAAAGAATCAAATAGTTGGTTTTCATTTTTGGTGATATAAATTGTTGTTGGTGCTTCAGGCGTCTGTTTTATGGCCGTATTAGGCTTTTTCCAATAAATTATTATTATTTTTTATATCTACAAACGACCGTGGTCCATGCGAGCGGCATGTGGCCAGGCCAGATCGCTTGCCGATCATCGACCAAAACAAACCGTACTGAATTGGACTGACTAGTCATTCCGACATCGACATAATGACAATCGGCGAGCGGAAGGGGTTGGTGCCTTCTGCAATTCGCAAGAAAGGCAAAAGTCGTGCCGATTCCTGACATAGACTAGCGGCTTGGATGGGAAAGATTTATACGAATCAAATGCTGGAACGCTTCCAGTTCAACTCCTTGGATGGTCGTAGAAAAAAAAAATCAGCAAAAGAAATCCCAGAAAGTATCCTTAGTTGACGTCAAGGAATGAAATAAAAACATACCTTAGAAGGCGTCTAGCTGGACTTAGAAGTTGACTCTCTTTTTCCCTCTTGGTTTCTGTCGGCTGAGTAGCAACGATGCCTTGCACTGAAGATGAGAGTTCGGGGGTTACTATGGGGAATGGTCGACTGTCGCCAGATAGAGTAACTAGAAAAGAAAGTTGAAATATAGCCTCAGAAGAAGTAAAGGGATGATACTTGATCGTGCTGAAGGAAATGTCAGCTTGATTTATTCTAGCGATATTTCATACGTTCTTGACAAGGTCGTCTTCAGGCTCAAGCTAGAACAAGACCAAAGGTTTCGATGGGATCCCAAACATTCAATATTTGATCCAGACAATTGGGTCTTGTCTTCGCCAGATCCAGTCTTCGCCAGACCCCTTGAACATTTTTACTATTAAAATTCAAAAACAGGTTAATCATCTGAGAAAAACAAGTTCAGGTATTGAATCAGCATGTGTGTTTACCCCTATAAGCCATCTCTGTTTTGACGAAAACTTCCTGCCAGTGTGAGATCGGGACGGGACATGCTGGTACGACAGTCACAAACTGGACATATACATTTATAGTTCCGGACCGGATCAGGGCACTGTGGTGAGTGAGCCTGTCTTGTGGTATGCATAACTCTCGAGCATGTGATCCGATCCGGATAGAAGTCCACAGTTCGCGAGAGCAAATGTCCTAGATTTGTTATTTGTATTTCGGCCCTTGGCTGAAATACATGCTGCCGACCTTCAAGTTCCATATAAGCTTTCAGCTCTTATTCTAGCTTGAGCCTGGAGAGGACCCTTGCCAAGATGGTCCGAAAAATGACTTAGTGTAACTCTCTGCTGACTTATTCGTTTAGCGCCCATAAAAATGATTCGCAGTCAGCTTGAGCTGAAATAATACTTTTAATAATAATAATAATTTTGTACGAATCTCACAAACTCAAAGAGAAAAAGACCAAGTATAGCCTAACTAAAAAAGGAATAATAATACGGAAACACACTAACGGAATAAAGAATACGCAGCCTCCACATATTTGACATGTCAAAACGGATACTCGAGATTAACCGTGTCAAATACGATTTGCAGTCAGCTTGGGTTGAAGGAATATTTAGCAGTCTCCTCGTCAATGATATTTGACCAGGCAGAAAACAAAAATACCCCCCCCCTCCCCACACACACACACACGCACACACATAGAAAGAGAACAAAATCTACTAGACACTAGAACAACCACTTCTGACAGAGTAAAACATGGATCCTCCAGGCAATGAGCAGAACACGACAGCTTTCCCTTTCTGCTTTAAAGACACTAAAAACCTTCTAGTGCTCTGCAAGCTGAGTGCAGATTTTCTACTCGTCAACTTGTGGATCTGTTTTGCTATATCTATCTGTCACAACTGTTGACAATGAGACAACGGGGGATTTTCAGAAACTAGTCCGCTTGGAAGGGCTGAATTTACTGAATTTAAAATGGCAAATCTTGCTCTAACGGTACCGCCTCCCATGGCACAGGGTGGCTTCTAGTGCTGCACTCTAGCCGTTTTGTTCATTTTCCAGACCTTCTGTAATCATGCCCCACACCTTTTCCCACCGGTTACCATAGCAGCGAAACCCGCTATTGGAGTCAACATTCCTTTTGGTTGGATTCCACCTTTTTTTTTATTCCCCCCTAGGACATCGCCTAGAGCCAGACTATTTTTTAAAGTGGCATTACAGAAAATTGTACGACTGAGATCATTGTTTTTCTGGGTCTCGGATTCATCATTGTATGACAATTCTGTGGCTCTCGTATGACACTTGCTTGCAGAGCCACGCTTTTTGGGATCCCAAAACGTAAGTGATGGGATACCTATGACATCGCAGAAGTTGTCCGTGTGTCTGTCTGTCCGTCTGTGCGCACTATAACTCTCAAAGGGAATGAGATATTTTGATGAAACTTGGAGTGAGGATTTTTTGGGTCAAGAGTTAGTAGATTGGCTCTCTAGCCCTACGGGGGTGGGGGAGGGGGTTTAAATTAAGGGGTAAATGAGATACTTTTAAACAGATAATGTGATAGTCGATTATGGGGTAAGAAGACATGCTGAAACGTGGTGAAAACCATTTTGTCATCGAACAAGTAGTTCGCCCGGAATCCGGCCAAAACGGGAAAGTCTGTTAAAAGTAAAAGTTGTATTTGAAGTTGATTAGATGTTCGATTTAGGGGTAAAAAGACATGCTGAACACTTATGCGAAAAGTATTTTCTACCCGGACAACTTGTTCGCCCGGAATCAGGCCAAAACCGGAAAATTTGTTAACAGCAATAGTTTTATTTGAAGTTGATTAGATGACAAATTTAAGGGTAAGAAGAGACGCTGAATCTGTATATGACAATCTCTTTTTACCGGTACATATAGTTCTTTCGGAATCCGGTTGAAACCGGATTTTTGTTATAATTTAAAGTTTTACGTGAAGTTCACTAGATGTTCTTTATACGGATAAGGAGATACGCTGAATTCGTTTCAGAACTGTTTTTTTTTTTCTGGACAAGTATGGTAGTTCGTTCGGAATTTGGCCCAAACTGGTAAACACACATGCTGAATCCATATCTGAATTTGGTTTTCTTAGATGATTAGTATTTTGCCTTTACTCTGCTTTTGAATTTTAAAAGTAAAAATGTCCAAAAAGTCCGGGGAACGATACGGCGAAAGCAAAACCTAATTGGCTGCATCAAATATTTAATTTTTGGAATCCCATCGGAACCTTTGGTCTTATTTCCCTATTCGTGTTCTTACTAGTGGTGTCGATTCATTTCAAATCTATTTATACTTTTCAGCTTGTTTATTGAAAATAAATATACTTTAAATCCAGATTTTAATATTAGTTTTCATGTCATTGATGAATTTAAACAATGTATCATATCATCGAGTAATCGACTTCAACTCTCACACACAAACTTGCCAACCTTAACACTTACTGGAATTGTATACTTGTTGCTGGTGTTGCAAAATCGGCTCTTACTTTTTATCCATGCAACCTAATTCTGTAATCGCCATTCTTAAGCCCGGAGACCTGGATTGCATACTGTACATTCCTAACGACAGCTCACTAATTTTATACTTCCACATTTTCGACGCATTTCATGCTCCCGACTACTGTTTGCTAGAAGCTCATTCGTCAAAAACTGGTTATGTAAACTCTGCCGTGTTTTTGTTTGAAATCAACGAGCCTGAATAAAGGTTTTAAACAGTCAAACCCGTGGGAAATCTGTTAAAAGTAGAGAATATTTTAGAATCCTGGAACATAAACAGTAAATAGGGCTAAATATCCTATCGCTTTTTATGTGTTTGACATAACAGTATAGAGTACGGAAGAAAAGACGGAAAGAGAAGTACTAGTGTGCAGTCTTATTTCTATGAAAGCTGATACGAAAGTCAGCGTTTTTTTTTCTTTTCAGAGCTTCCGTTTGCTCAATGGAACGTAAATCATTCTTATCGTGAAAGATCTTGTTCGCTCCGACATCGCTTCCGTCAGACCAGCTGAGTCTTGCGAAAGACGTCGTCGTCGGGATAAAGTAAGTAACGACCTTTCCTCGAGCTTACTGCATATTCCGTAGATACAACCACTTTGAGAGCAGTGTCACATTTGCTTCCCCCTAAAAATATTCCTCTGATCTCTTAAGCCTGTGCTCCTGGCAACTAGTGTATCTTAGAATGCTTGCTGTGTCGAAGGCCGACTTGGAATACAGTAAGTAACGACCTTTACTTACTGCATATTCTGTCCACAACCTATCTGAGAGTAGTGTTACATTTGCGTCTCCCTAAAATTATCCCTCTGATCCCGTGCTACTGCAACTACTTTATCTTCGAATTCTTATTGTCTCAGATAAAAGCAAGAATGACGCCTGTTTCGGCAATTTAACAGATCTCCTTGCTTTTTGGAAGATATCTAACTACGTTAAGCTTGGTACCCACAGAAAGCATAGGCGAATGCTTCGCTCGCGGGAAAATTGACCTTATTCCTGGTCAGCGCTCCAAGTGGACTGCTTTCTGTTAGTCCCCAGTTGTCTCATATTCAACACTTCTGTAGGCATAGTAAAAAGTCGAACCTATAAGGTAGTGGGTAACTTTCACTTTCTACTGCTGAAACATACGCAAAACCTCCATTACCTGGAAAGCAGAAAGCAATTTTCCACTCAGCAACCTGTGGATCTATTTTGTCATGTCTCTGACAAGGGATAATGGTGAGACATAGAGGGATTAGCAGAAACTAGTCGCCTGGAAGGGCTGAACTGGAATATGTCCAGTTCACTTCACTACACCAAAATCTTATGCCTCGCTGTTTCAGCTCCAGATCGAATTTTTTCACGCCACATTCCCCTTCGCCTGATGGATATCAAAATGGCCAAAGTAGAAAAGGAACTTATTGACAAGGAGATTATTTACTGACATAGGCTTGTATTTTCGACAACGATATTGTTCCCATTAAAGTGACAGGGGAATGTTCTTTTTCCTGGTATGTTTTCCTGACGAACTAGTATAATATTCGCTTTTGGCGAGTCTTACGAAGCGAATTCGTCTAAAAAAAAAAAAATCGTAGGTGGAAAGGTTCACATTCTGTGGGCACCCTTTTACGGGATGCCCAGCTGAGTTGTATTCTAGCGACATGTCGGCCCTTCTTAGCAAGAGTACTCTTGAAAAATGAATCGCACTCAGGTTGGACTGAAGTAATACTTATTTTTCGTAAGCCTTTCCTTGAAAAATTGCCAGACATTAGTTGCGTTTTTGCGGATACTATGGTATCTGCGCATAATAACCGCAAAGTGAAAAACAAAACTTTTTACCGAATGATACATTTCATGATCTCCGAGGGCCGATGATCTTTGTGACACAAGGGTTTTGCTTAAAATGTAATTTCTATAGCACCCTTAAAGTGCGCATCTAAATCGAGAAGTACCACGGTAACTGGAGTTGCAGTTAATCCTTTTTGCAGTTACCGTGGTATCTGATACTACTGTTGCGCTGCAAAAACGACAGTTGCCGGATTTGCTCTTTTAGAAATCATTAAAAAATAAATACTGATATCCACTGACATCTAGAGTGACATAACGCCTTCCCGCCAATTTGGCAAACAAAAATAGACTCTTGTGTTAGTGATCATGAAAGTGAAATGAACTTAGTGACAGGGATATTATTTACTGACATAGGCTTTTTGGGATCCCAAAACGTAAGCGGGGGGATATCTATGACATCGCAAGGGTTGTCCGTCTGTCTGTCCGTCTGTAAGCACGATAACTTTGGAAGAGAACGAGATATTTTGATGGAGCTTGGTGTGAGGACTCTTTGGGTCAAGGGAAAGGTCGAGTTCGTAGATGTGCTGTGTAGCTCAGTATTTAGGGGTGGGGAGGGGTTTCAAAGTAAGGGGCAAATAAATTTTTTCTAAACAGCTAATGTGATAGTCGATTACGAAGACATGCTGAACACGATGGTGAGAACCATTTTCCCGCCGGACAAGTACTTTGTCCGGAATCCTGTAAAAAACCGGGAAGTTGGTGAACAGTAAAAGTTTCATTTGAAGTTGATTAAATGTTCGATTAAGGGATTACAAGACATGCTGAACACTTCTGTGAAAAATTGGCAGAAGTAAGGCAGGAAGTTTTCGTCAAAACAGATATCATTTATAGGGATAAACACACATGCTTAATCCATATATGAACTTGGTTTTCTCAGATTATTAGGGCCTTAATCTGTTTCTGGGGGGGGGGTTGGAGGGAGGGGAAATCCTGAATCTTGAGGTATGTGTAGCTTTAGAACGGGGGATCGGATCTTAATGAAACTTAATATTTGAAAACACCTCGTTTCTCAGATTTCCCATTTCAGGCCCGGACCGGATCCGATGAATGTCGACGGGTGGAGGGGAGGACCGGAAATCTTGTTACATGTTTAAAGTCGAGCGATCGGGATGAAACTTGGTGGGTAGAACAATCACAAGCCCAAGATACATCAGTGACAGGACATGACAGGATTCGGGCACTGTGGAGGTAGTGGGAGGTGGCCTGGAATTCCGGGGATTGCGAGTTAAGGTACTCCCAGATGTCTTAGGACGATGAAACTTGACTCGAAAATTAGAGCCTGGGCAAGATTGACTTAGAAATTGTGACTTTCCAGATCCAACCTTCCCTTAAAGTACACATCTTAACCGCAAAGTACAAAAATACTTTTTTAAATATACAGTTTCATGATCCCCATGAGCGCATGGTTGCTTAGAAATTAATTTCTACCTCCCTTAAAGTGCGATAATAACCGCAAAGTGAAAAAAAAACTTTTTACCGAAAGACACATTTCATGATCTCCAAGGGCCGATGATCTTTGTGACACAAGGGTTTTGCTTAAAAATTAATTTCTATAGAACCCTTAAAGTGCGCAGCTAAATCAAAAAGTAAAAAAACACCTTTTTACTAAATGATGTATATTCATGGTCTTCATAGGCCCGTGATAATTTTTGCCTCTAGGGTTTTGCTTACAAGTGAATTCCTTAAAGTACATACACTACTTTTGAGCGAAATATACATTTTCATGATTTCGATGAACCCATCATCATTTTACAGATGAATTTCAAGCGACCTTAAAGTGCACATTATCACAGCCTAGTTCAAAAATTAAGTAGTTTTTGGTATCCCAAAACGTAAGTGAAGGGATACCGATGACATCGCAAAAGTTGTCCGTCTGTCTGTTTGTCCGTCTGTCTGTTTGTCCGTCTGTCCGCACGATAACTCTCGAAGGGAGTGAGATATATTGATGAAACTTGTTGGGAGGATCCCTTGGGCCAAAGTACAGGTCAAGTTAGAAGATGGGCTCTGAAGCCCTATATTTGAGGGTGGGGGAGGGGTTTCAGATTAAGGGTCAACACAAATAAATATTCTTTGAGCCCAAGCTGACTTTGAAACATTTAGTCAAACAATGTTTACAACGGATACGTCAGCTATGATTCTTCATCAGCAGTGTTGCCATATGCTTCGACCTACATCTTGCTTCATTGTTGTACACGTCCTGTGGCGCTGATCACGCGTACGTTTTAGACCCACCTTGTCGGCTAAGTTCTCTTGGGCCAGGGCAGCAATAGACCCTAAGAAACCTGCTCAGATAAAAGGAGTATAAAATGATCATCGCAGTGACGTGCCCTTGAATCAGTGAAGATGATAGAAAATGCATGGTAATAATTATTTTGAAAAATCCCTTACATTTCTGAATGGTTAGAGGTGGGTCTTCTGTCCGAAGAACAACTTTTTCCAATCGATCCTTTTGCCAGTAAGCTGAGCGGATCTGTAAGAAAATTTGTGAAGTTGTTGCTGTTTCTAGCAAGAATGATAACCCTCCAGAAGGTACTCCCTTCACAGTGAGCTACGCAAATCGTGCGACGTGTTTCGAAGACGCAACACTAGGAGCGTGTTCCATCCTACTTACCGTAGTTACTACGCATGACGTCACGAATTCTGGCTTTTCGCCGTCAAGGCTGGAACGATTTTTCTATTTTCCAGCAGAATCTCACGCCAGGGGCGAATCCGACCAATCACGTTACAGAGATGTGTAGTTACTACGGTCCCGAGCATGGTAAGCGAATAGTAACTATTAGTTACTATTCCGACAAGGTTGGAACGGTCAGCGTAGTAACTTTTCATGAGGATGGAACGGAAATAGTAACAATTAGTAACTATTGTTAGAAGGGTGGAACACGCTCTAGGTTTGCATATAGAAAATCTATGCAACGCAAGAGTGGGATGGAAATCAGTGTTTGCTTTTGTGTTAGCACAACCAACCCGCAGAGAATCCAAACCCTGATCAGTATCGCTATAAACAAGACACTATACATAACTATGAAGTTAAAATATATGTGTATTGAGTACTAATTTATGAACATAGATCAATCCCGGATGTAGTAGAATTACTTCTTCATCAGATCGAACTATTTCACTTTCCTGTGGACAGATAGCACGACCCATAGCGGTGAGAAAGGATCGAGGCATTTCGTGCGCGACTATACGCTCCGTTGTCGATGTGAAATCCCGTTAAGCCTCCAGGCTTGTAGGTAGTGGGGGAAGGTTGACAGGCCGCAGATCAGATTGGTTCCCCTATTTGGGTGCCGTGGGAAGATTATCTACTTTAATTATCTTCACTTGTGCATTTGCTAGTCGCCGAACCCGTTGCTGATTCCTGATCAGGTCAGACATGAGGCTAAAACCCATGCTTCACCTTCTAGACTTTACTTCCGGGTTCGAGACAGTCGTTTGTTTAGACGGTTCTTGAAGTGTAAGCCAGGTCAAAAATGTCTTGCTGCAGGTTTGCTGTACACCGGGAATGTGGGAGGTGTCATAGAGGCAAACACTCTAGAGACCGAATAAATATGCAAATGAAAGGAGTAGGAGATAGGGGGAGAGTGCTGTGATTGACACTTGTGGCTGGAAGCAAACGATATTTGGCGGGGACATCTACGAAATGTTGAAGGTAACCGACATTAGCTATCATCCTATCATGATAATCCAGAAGGTTTGATTACACTTGTGTGGAATTCAGTCTGCTTCCGGACTGGAAGTCTGGAAGGAGATTCAGTTTGGATGATGTGGGTGGGGGTAATATCAGATGACACTGTCGCTCCCGATCTGCACTGCAGTTTTCCCCAGGATGGTCCTAGCCTACCACAAACCCGTAAATTTTGGATAGTCCATACCAAAAGCCGGTTACCCCGCAGGAAACTCTACAGAATACCGATGAGTTGCGATAATTAGCCTTCCTAGAGGTCTGACATTGAAACGTCTCTCTATTTACATTTGTTGCGTTTTTGCAGACACCATGGTATCTGATACCACGGTCTAAAGTCTTGTTTACAGTTATCGTGGTATCTGATATTCAGATACCACGGTCCGACCGTGGTAACTGATTGTGGTATCTGAAAAAGTCATCTCACTTTCATCAATTTTTGTCAAATTGGTGGGACAGAAGTTTGGCACTTGGTGATGTGACTGAATATCAGTTTTTCTTTTGGGATGGCTTCGAAAAGCGCAATTTCGGCAATTGTTATTTTTGCATACCACGTTATCAGATACCACGATAACTGCAAAAACGACTAATTGCAGATTCAGTTACCTTGGTAGCAGATACCCTGGTATCTGGAAAAACGCAATTATTGTCGTCTTCAAACTTCACGTGTCATGTGTTGTTGTTTACAAATCCTCTTTCTTTTATTTACATATTTTGTATGTTTACTCTCACTGTTATCATTTAAAGTTGTACAAAATCGAAACGGTAGGTAGCGGGCAGCTCAGTTTTCCACGAGGCGATTTCAGCGGATTTTCCTGTATAGTTAGGTCTCGGGGCTACCCTACACCAAATGCTGAGTATCCTCGCCCAAGAAGATAATAATGATTTGAGTGAAGTTCAGAAACAAATCAGAACCCTTTTATGGTGAATTACGCCTGAGTAGGGCTCCCAATATCCGACATAGGGTAATCGACGTTTGGCTTGGTATATTCCAAACTATGGCTATACCAACGTTTGGCATAGCTCATCCGAACATGTAGGATTTTTGCTAGACTGGGACCCAGCCGGGATGAGACGCATCTTCCACTTTAGATGCTATTGTAGTTGTTTAGTTAGTATGGCATTTCTTGAACTTGAACTGTGTGGATCAGTGGTTCCCAACCGGTGGTACGCGTACCCAAAGGGGTACGAGAGACTCTTGCAAGGGGTAGGCTAAGGTCCCAAAATCAAGTCAGTCTGTAGCTCTAATATCTCGCCTCAATCGTTGTTGAGTATTTTGAATAATTTTCAGTATTGTCTCGAGATGAGAGACCCCATCGTACGCAATTTCGTATCAACATTTAGGCTTATGCCTTATCATTGATGCCAGTAAATATCATCTTTTCGACGTTCTGAGTGGTTAAAAATGGTAAACCACACTGTCAGAAGCTTCATAACAGATTGCGCATAACACTTTCAAGAATAACACCTTTTCCCTTAGCAATAAAGTTTTATGACCAATTAAATTTATACCATTTCGTGCCTAGATCTCCAACAACACCTTCAATAGGTAAAAACACTACACTGTCAGAAGTTACATAACGGCAACAGAAGGATGCGCGGTTTCAACAGATAACACTTTTGGATGTTATCAGTTATGTTTCTTTCGTTCCCGTTAGTATTTTTACCAATAGAACGCGTTGTTGCAGATCTATGCACGAAATAGTGCAAACTTAATTGGTCATAACACTTTCTTTCTAAGTGAAAAGGTGTTATTCTGAAAGTGTTATACGCTATCTGTTATGAAACTTCTGACAGTTTGGTGTTGATAAATAAACAAGAACTTATTACCTGTCCCATCGCAGCTTGATTAATCTCATCAGCACTGCAGCTGAGAGGAAAGGCAGAATAGTGTCGTATCTCTTGCTTTACAGGCTTGCGATAAATCCCGAGGCTTTCTCGAGTAATTTCATTAAGGTCTGATGTGTTTTCAGCCACGGAGTATAGTTTTAAGCTAATATCCTTCCCTGGAAATAAAATGAATGTTAGAAAAGATAAGAGGTCAACTCCCAAACATTAACAAGGCAAGTGGAACCTTGGAAAGGATCGATAGAAAGTGACCTTGAAATATGTAGTGCGAAAAGGGCTTTTGTAAACGAACCAACGAAGGCTCGTCTTGTTCTGGCCAGTGTTGAGAAGCATCACTACTTCCTCATCGAGGCATTTGGGTAAGAATGGGTAAGAATTGGTAAGAATTGGAATAAGAATAAGAATTGGAAAGATAAGAATGGGTAAGAATTGGGTAAGAATGCAGTCTGTTCCACGAAAGTAAATAGATTGCGTAGGCTAGGTGAAGTTTTTCCCCTACTGAACATTTCTGAATCTGAAAATGTTGACAAATGAGCATGAAGTCGCATCAGAAGAACTTTCAAATGTGAAGATGTAGAATGGAATTGGGTTAGTGCTGTATTAGATAGACAAAAGTTTTATTAAAGTTTATAGAAGGTATTATTTTTGTTTGTTTTTCGTATATTTTTCTTGTATTTGCCATTGCCCTTGGCTCTAAATAAACCTTTATCTTATCTTATACAGAACACTGAATCCCTAGCTAAAAATGGCGCCACGAAAGCAGATCGACATTCTCGCGAATCCTCACACTATATTTGTCGCCCATGTTGCAAAACATGGTTCCCCAATTCAGGAAATTGTACGGGAAACTCTTGACAGAAAAGCGACGTAATATAAACAACATAAATGGAAGAAATGACAAAGCGTTAATGTGCTCCGCTTTCGTTGGACCCGCAAAAAAATGAGGAATGACCAGAAGCTTAAGAATTCCTGTTATAAAATGCCGCCGGAATTGTTCCGCACTCCAGCGTGGAAACATCTAGAATTGTGTGCAAAATGTTGACAGTCTGAGAACAAAGCAACTGCGTTCCGGAGTGACAATACACAAAAACATGTGGCAGAAGTAATGGGATGGGATAGTAGCCTATTGCTATGCAATGAAATATAGCCTATCGGCCATTCAAAAATACATGCAGACATCGCTTTCTCTTTAATTTATATATTGTTTTAACCCGCTATAAAGAAGAAAACACGTGCCAGAGTACTAAAATAACAAGACCAAAAGTTTCGATGTTATATTTGATGGTGCAAAACGGAAAAGTCAGCTACATTTTGTTAGAGCTATATTTCGGCCGTTTTTGACAAGGGTCTTCTTCAGGCTCAAGCCGATCAAGCTGGAAAATGAAATTATCGATGCGATCCCAAAAATTTAATTTGTTTTTAATTAAACGTTTTTTCTTTTTATTAAACGTTTTTACCACTAAAATTTAGAAACAGATTAAATAATGGTTAATCATCTGAGAAAACCAAGTTGTGGATTCAGCATGCGTGTTTACCCTATACGTACGTCATATCTACTCCGACGAAATTGATCAAAACTTCCTGCCTTATTTCTTCCAAATTTTTGGTTTCGGCGGGATTCTAAGCAAACTACTTGTCTGGCAAACAAGAGCTGGAAGCTCATATGTGACTTTCAAGGCCGAGTCAGATCGAAGTGATGGTCAAAAGTATTTTTTTCACTTTTCGGTTAAGATGCGACAAACTTGCAAGACTGGGTCAGAGGATGTAAGTGATGGTCAAAAGTTTTTTTTTTCAGTTTTCGGTTAAGATGCGCACTTTAAGGGTGCTTAAAAATAATTTATAAGCAAAACCCTTGAGGCAAAAATGATCATGTGCTTATGGCGAAAAAGTAAATTTTGCTTAAAAATACTTTTTGTATTTTGCGGTTAAGATGAGTTCTTAAAGAGTTGGTCGGATCGGAGAAATGACAATGTTGATGTCAAGTTTCTAATGCTCCAGCGTAGTTTTATCGTCCTAGCACATCTGGAAGTACCTTAACTCACGATCACCGGAATTCCGGACACCCGCCTGCAGCTCCCCCCCCCCCCAGTAACCGAATCCGGTCTGATTCTGTCACTGATGCACCTAGGATTTTTGCACGTACTTCCCACCAAGTTTCATCCTGATTGCTCCAGTCAATGCGTGTCACAATATTACCGGTTCTCCCCTCCGACCCCCCCCCCCCCCCCTCAGTTCATCGGATCCGGCCCGGACTGGACATGTGACATCTGAGACATGAGGTCCTTATCAAGTTCCATTAAGATCCGATAACCCGTTCGAAAGGTATGCATGCCACTAATTTCCGGATTCCGCTGTCTCCCCCTCCCCCCACGATGGTTGGTTGCATTTCCAAGTTAATGTGGTCTGGTCCCTTATATGCCTGACAAGTTTTATCGTCCTCCGACCTGGAAGTACATTAACTACAGATCTCCGGAATCCCCCGCCCCTCCAAATCCCCCTACAGTGTCCGAATCCATTCCAGGTCTCTCAGTTATGTATCTAGAGCTTGTGCTTGTTCTACCCACCAAGTTTCATCCCGATCGCTCCACTCAGAGAGTTTCACACGATTTCCGGTTCCCCCCTCTGACCCCCCCCCCCCCCCCCCCAGATTCATCGGATCCGGTCCGGACTTCAAATGAGACATCTGAGACACTAGGTCTTTCCAGATATAAAATTTCAGAAGATCCGATCACTCATTCGAAAGTTATGCAGGCCCCTATTTTCCGGGTTCCGCCAACTGCCCCTCCCCCTACGATGGTCGGATCGGGCAAGTGACTATTGCCAAAGTAATTTAGTCGAGTTCCTAATATGCCTCGAGTTCCTAATAAGTCGTCGGTTCCTAATAAGCCGTATGGTGGTTGGTGGTCTTGTCCTAAAACCCATTGATTCTATGAGATATCTTGGCGTCCTTTATGGTACAACTCTGTCTCTTACTAGGACTCTTATTGTTAAGGATATGGGTTCAAGGATTGCGGCTAGTTTTGCTGCTGTAGTGTCACTACGTGATTATTTTTATAGAAAAAATCTAGCTCGGATTTTTAACACGATTGCTTTGCCTCAGACTCTTTTAGTTTCCCCTTTCCTTAAATATTTTACGTCGGGTAATATGGCTAGTATTAAGACTTTTTTTTTTTAATTACCTAAAAATGCTATGCCGGTTTTCGAAGTATGAGCGCAGTTCTTTTATGATTTCGAAGTATGGTTTAAAAGATCCTATTGAAGTTATGCAGCGTAAGCGTTTGCGGTTTCTTGAAAAATGTAAGATGTTTAGCAATAACCTGTGTGAGGCTATCAGTTCTACTGAACCTGATTGATTGATGTATAGTGTTTAATCGTGTTATAGTTTATTTCTTTTATATGTTTTATACTCGTCGTATACGGCGGATACAAATAAATGAAATGAAAATGAAAAATAAAAATGCCTGCCAGGTTTCATCGTCCTAGACCTTCTGGAAGTACCCTAACTCGAGAACAGTGGACCGACAGACCGACCGAAAAGTGATCGGTATATGGCACTTGAGCGGAGCTGCAAGTGCCGTAAAAACTAAAGCTCAAAAACGAATACAGCACGTTTCCTTCTTCTTACCCCTTAACCGAACATCTGATCAGCTTCAAACAAAACTTTTATTTTAACAAAGATGTCGGGTTTTGGCCGGATGCCGGGGGAACTATTTTTCTGGCGAAAAAAAACGTGTACGTTTTCAGCATGTCTTCTTACCCCTAAATCGACTATACCATTGGCTGTTAAAAAAAAAAAAAAATGTGTCCCTTTATTTGACCCCCCCCCCCCCCACCCCTAAATGTAGGGCTATAGAGCCCATCTACGAACTGTCCCTTGACACAAAGAATCGTAACACCAAGTTTCATCAAAATACCTCATTCCCGTCGAGAGTTATCGTGCTTAAGGACGGACGGACAACTTTTACGAAGTCGTAGGTATTCCTCCACTTACCTCTTGGGTTACCGAAAACAGAATAGGAACAACAGAATACGAAAATCAACTGAGACAGGCCGTAATATGCGGGGATACGCTAGCGCCCCTTGTAAATATGGGCCTATTTTGATTGTTTCTACTTTGTCATGGGTCTCAAGAATATCCGAGAACTTTCGTTCATAACTACTAAGAAAAGAAGACCAATGTTTTCGACGGAGTTCCAAAGGATAAGACTTATCGCACATCCGAACCATCGGGTGTTGTGGATTTACAGTCTTAGCTAGATCACGACGGAAATATCAGTGCTACCTCACTCGAAAACTCGCAGAATATTCTGGTTCAGCATGTTCCTTGTGCACATATATTGAGCCTCTAATCACCTTTTTATCTTAATAATTAAAACTTTAATTCTTACTAATTTTCCGGTTTGTGCCGGATTCCTGGAGAGCTACTTGTTCGGCGAGAAATATACTTAAAAACGGACTCTTTAGCAGTTTCCAGTTTAAACCGGATTTGGACATTTCAGAAACAGATTCAACGTATACCTTACCCCTACAAATACCCATAAATACATTTTTCCACCTTTAGTTTGAAACCCCTCGCTACCCCTCAATGAAGGGCAACGGACCCCATCTACGAACTTGACCTGTACTTTGACCCAAATGATCTTCACACTAAGTTTGAACAAAAGGTCTCAACCCCTTGGAATATTATCGTTCTTACAGACTGACGGGCGGACGGACAACTTATGAAATCAAAGGTATCCCGTCACTTGCGTCTTGGGATCCCAAAAACAACTGGACCATTGTGGTGGCATGGATTTTGATGATGCCTCGGAACTAAATCCATGTGAAGTTGTGGTAATGTTGTATTTGGTAGAAAATTTGTATTGCAAGGTCTCTGTACCGTGTAGTGATCATTAACCGTAGGGGATTGACCAACTTAGAAAATCCTGTAAAACAAATAGAGTAATAATAAGAAGAAATGAATAAATAGCAAGAAGTACGAGCTCATATGGCACTTGTTAAGAGGAATCGGTGCAAGAAAGTAGATGGGAGTATCACAAAATACCCCCTTCAACCACCCTAGGTTTGGACCTAGCATTACTGGCATCGCCTCGGATTATCTGGGCCAAATTACTTTTCTACGCTCTAAGTTTAGATCCACTCGTTTGATCCCTAGACGTATGCATGCCACACCATTTCCGGTGTCCCCTCCAAGTCCCACTGCCACGGCCGAATCTGGTTCAGACACATTAATTTATCATCTAAAGTATCGTCTCTTACCGCTCATGAAGTTTCAGTCGAGTCTGAACATTTTCCTGTGCCCCCCACACCGTGGTTGGATAAGGTCCGGACCCTAAAATATGTCATCTAGGTCATATGAGCTCTCTAATTTCCAATTTCATTCAAATCGCTCCGCTCGTTTGACTATGCGAGCCACACAGTTTCCGGGACTCCCCCTCCAACTCCTCCCACTGTGGACGAATACGACTCGGACCTATAAACTTCGCATCCCTGACATCTCCTGTTCCCGTCCGTCAGGTTTGACTCGAATTGGAGCATATCTGGAAATTTCCGTTTCCCGCTTGATCTTCCTCCTACGGTGGCCGGATCCGGTCCGAACGCCAAATAACAAATCGAGGCCGCATAAACTCGGTACTGTCCAACTTGCATCCCATTCGATCCATTCGTTTGTTTTCCGTGCACGTCAAAAATTTTCCGGACCCCTCCTCCCCTCTTACTCCCCCAACCATGCCTGCATGTGGTCCGGACACATATTTTACATATTTAGGTCATCTCTTCTCATCCCCCATAAAGTGTCATTCTAATGGTCCACCCGTTTGCAACCTACGAAAGTTAGTAATTTCCGGATTCCCCTTCTCAAAACTCTCTCAGAAATGGTTCGTAAGACATTTTATCGGGTCCTTAAGTCTAGTTTTCCAGGTAACTAATATGCCTACCAAGTTTCATCCTCCTTGGCACATTTGGAAGTGTCCTAACTTGCAATCAACGTAATTTCGGGAAACCCCCTCCAATTCCCCCAGAGAGACCCGATGCGATCTGGTTCTCTTAAGAACGCTAGGGCTTATGCTTCTTCTTCCCACCAAATTCCGTCCCAGTCCTTCGACTCCAAGCGTTTCAGGAGAATTCTGGTGCCCCCCCCCCTCACAGGTACCGGACTTGACATGGAACATATGAGGCGATAGCTGTTTCCGCTCAAGTCATTCTATTCGGGTCCTTGATAAGCCTACGAAGTATCATCGTCCTAGTACCAAACTCGCGGGATTACCGAATTCCGGGTCTCCCCCCCCCCGCCCCAACTCCCCACACAGTGCCCAAATCCGGTCCGGTCTTAACGATTTATCCAGGACTTGTGCTTGTCTTCCCACCAAGTTTCGTCCCGATCCCTCCTCTCTAAGCAGTTCCCAGGATTTCCGGTTCCTCCCAACTCCTCCCGAAGTCAACGGATCCGGTCTGGATTTGAAGTGGGTCGTCCGAGATACAAGATCTTTCCAGATAACATGTTTCATTAAGATCCGATCATCCGGTCGAAAGTTGTACATACCTAAATTTCCGTAGTGCGTCAATCTTACAGAACCATTCTAAAGAGACAAGCTTATCAGATTTTTGGCGTTCCTTAGATTTCGGTGGTTCGACAGGACTCCAAATTCGATGAATTCGCGAGGATACCAAAGGACGGTGCGCACACCATAGAGCCATGTATACGACTCTCAACGGAAGGGGCTCAAATCGCTAACTCTGAATCATTCTTTTCTGGGATTTTCAGAGCCTGAACCGGATGTTGTCAGCCTACAAAGGTGCTCTGAGCCATTCAGTAAGAGTCAGAATCTTCTTTAGTTGACCGCTTCTCGTACCTCTCCCTATACGAGTTACATAGGCGCGTCAGATGGGACAGAGTAATTGAGCATAAATTACGCACTGCGAACTACCTCATTCGGAGGAGCCAGGTCCTTTTTCCCCAAATTACCATCTCCCTTCCTGCAGCGAAAACAGGAAAGAAGTTTCGATCTTGTTCAATAAAAATCTTCTCAGGACAAAAGCCTGGAAAACACGTCCGGCTCTGTCCAAATTGTCTTCACTGTACCAGAATGTGTCTCAGCGACCGTGTAAGAAAAGAAAACAAAAATGCAGCAGTTGCATTCGTTCAGTCCCCGAAGAATAGGTGAGGATTGCGAACTACGTTGTGAAAATGCGGTAGATCTTTTAGTGGCAAGGTCGAATAGGTATACAAGAACGCCTCCGTTATTCGAAATCCAGAGAATTTCGAGCCAAAATCTGATGGCTTCAACTTTTAATGCTGGGCAGTAGAGATTAAAGGACTAAAGCTCACATCAAATGTCGGATATCAACGTCCTTACAACCGTAAATGCGGAAAACAGCGTCCGACTCCACTTAAATTATCTTCACCGTGGGGTAGATTGGGGGTAGATTGAAATCGGTTCAATCTACCCGGGAAGGTTTTATGTCGTTGGATCCAGTTAAGGGCAAACTGCCTTCCAATTCAGAGCAGGCAGAAGGTTTTTGATAGAGGTAGTGTGGTTCCTGATGGGAGGTATGCTTGCCCACTTTGTGAGAAGGAGGAAGAAAATTTGGACCATTTTCTCCGTAGATGCCCGAAACTTTCTAGAGGGAGTGATTTTAGCACTTCCTGAAATTTTGAGCAATAGTAACCCTACCGTTATTACTCGAGTAGGCGTGTACATAGATAAATCTTTAGAGCTAAGAAGGAGTCTGATTGTTTAAGTTAAATTTTTGTTTTTGTTTGTTTGTGTATATGGCCCGTGGGCTTTTGAAATACACTAATCTATCTATCTATCTATAACATATATAAAACAAATTACAGTGGCTGCGTTCACTCATTCCCCGAGTTCGCAAAAGTTATGAAACTACATCAAAACTGTCATTCAATGTGATGTAGAAACCGACTCAACTGTCATCGTAAACTCAGGCCTTGTTTCAAGAGTGTACGATCTTTCCGGTTGATGAACTTCAGCAGAAAAGATTAAGGCCCTGTATAAGCAGAATGTCCCGTCAGGAAATTTGATATTCTTATCTCGTCCTCTGGTGAACTCCGAGCAATGGAGTGCCTGAAACCAACCAAATCAGGGAATCACTGAAACCCAGAATAGTATTCCCCGGGCAGCCAACGGGTTGGTCAAGATTACCGACAGTCCTTTATATAGTAAGAACGGAAGCTGATAGCATCACTTATTCTATACCGGCCTTTTACTTTGAACCAATATCTCAACCCCGCTGTCGTCTGTGGACTATGTTCCCCCGAGAACAAGATCACCAAGTCGCCACAACATGACAAAAGCTGGCGTAGAAGTGAAAACTCTTGCTGACTTCAAAGCCAAGAAACGAGAATCAGAATGGCTACACGACAGATCGAGACGGATAAAACACAAGTTGCAGCACCGTTCCGGAGCCGAAGTTGGACAGGCCGTCAAGGAAACAATGGCTTCTAGCAGAAGGCTCGATTCGGCAGTCCGACTACAAGAGTTGTATACAAGCACACTCATAGCTAAGCCTCGGAGTTCCGATGGCTTCGAAAGATTTTTAGTTGAAGGCTGGCAGCTAGGGCAGCTGTTGGCGGCTGGATGTGATCAATGATCTTGACCTTTTGAAGACCTAATCCAAACATTCTGTTTGATCTCTTACTGATCGCAAGCCACCAGTTTATGTAGATTTAAACTTGATTGCCGGGTTGCTGTTTTGGCTCGAGAAAAAACCCACGCAGGACGTCTTAATTGATTATTTGTTTATGTTTTCAGGAGTACCACACTGGTCTTGTTTTTCTTATTTATTTGTATTTTGTAATAAACAGTTGGAGCATTAGGTAATTATTATTTTGATCCTTGGCTCCCTACGTGTCATAACGGCTGTTATGGATAATCGGCCGAGATTTAGTCCAGACCGAATTATTTCAAACCTAGGAAAAAAAAAATTTTTACTTCCTCGTTGTTTGACGGTGTTTTTCGTGGTTTTGAACATTCATAGTGACAGTAGGGATGGTTATCATTGTATGCGTGGTAGAAAGACCTTTTTTTTATGGCACTTGCCTTCCGGCCAAGTGCCATATACCGATCACTTTTCCGTCGGTCTGTCGGTCGGTCGGTGAGTCCGGTGTTTGCGAGTTAGGGTACTTCCAGATATGCTAGGACGATGAAACTTGGCAGGCGTATTAGGGACCCAACCAAACTAAGTTGAAAATAGTCACTTGCCCGATCCGATCATCGTGGGGGGAGGGAGGGGAGCCCGAATCCGGAATGTAGTGGCATACATAACTTTTGAACGGGTTATCGGATCTTAATTAAAGTTGATATTTGGAGAGACGTCATGTCTCAGATGTTCCATTTCAAGTCCGGACCAAATCCGATGAATGTGGGGGAGGGCGCAGGGGGGACCGGAAATCATATGACAAGCTTAAAGTGGAGGGATCGGGATGAAACTTGATGAGAGGAACAAGCACAAGCCCTAGGTACATCATTGGTAGACGCGGACGGGATTCGTGCACTGTGGTGGGAGTTGGAGGGGGGGGGGGGGGGCAGAATTCAGGTGATACGGAGTTAAGTTAATTTTAGGTGGGCTGGGACAGTGAAACTTGGCAAGCGTACCAGGGACCCGACCAAACTAACTTGGAAATAGTCACTTCCCCGATCCGACCACCGCGGGGGAGTGGAGGGAAGGGGAATCCGGAATCTAGAGGTACGTATAACTTTGGAACGGGTAATCAGATCTTAATGAAACTTGATATTTGGAAAGACCTCGTGTCTCGGATGTCCCATGTGAAGTCCGAACCGGATCCGATTATTGTGGGGGGGGGGGGAGTCAGGGGGGAGTCGTAAATCTTGGGACACGCTAAGAGTGGAGCGATTGGGATGAAACTTGGTGGGAAGAATAAGCACATGCCTTAGATTCATCAGTGACAGAACTAGATCGGGTTCGAGCACTGTGGGGGGAGGAAGGGGTGTCCGGAATTCCGGTGATCACCAGCTAAAGTACTTCCAGATGTGCTAGGACCATGAAACTTGAACATTTAGAGACTTGACATGATTAGAATATTTTTGCCTCATGGGTTTTGCTTACAACTGAATTTCTTAAAGTACAAACGATACTTTTGATTAAAATATACATTTCATTCTCCCGATGAGCTCATCGTCGTTTTTGCTTCAAGAGTTTTGATTACAGATGAATTTCTAGCGCCCCTAAAGTGCGCATCATCATAGCCAAATGTATTACCAAACGATACGTTCTCGTGATTTCCAAGGACCCATTATCTCAAGGGGTACAAATAATCACAACAAACCCACGAACTGGAGAATTCCTACTTTCATCCTCTGGCCCAGCCTTGCAAGTGCCATGAGCTTGCAGCTCTTGTTTAGGTCCGCTTTGAGTTGGAAGTCATCGGTGGCGGAAACAGTTGCTTGCAAGGCTGTTTCAGTCCAAGGCAATGAGTCTGTCAGCTGAAAATGACTTAAATTCCTGGAAGATCCCTCAGATCCAAGGCAAGTATAATCCAAAGAGTCAATTTATTGACAAGGTTGAGCTGGAATCCAGCAAAATGGCAAAGAAAAGTTTCCAAAAGATGCAGAAAGATCCCGCAAATCAAGCACTAAAGAATTTGAGGGGAAATGCCCAATAAAAGAGTGGTGTTTTCATCATTTGTATTTAGAGTTGTGGTTCTACCATCAATTGTATTTAGAGTGATGGTTTACCGTTAATTGGATATTGGGGATTGAGACAATGGGCTATTTGTGGCCTAAGTTTCGGCCAGAGTTTTTGGCGTATCCAATCTAATAATAATAATAACACATCGCGTTGGCCAGGTAGTGTAGATCTATTTATAAACTGGAATAGACGACATATTATCAAGATATTATTTCAACATGTTGTCACCCCAGAATGTAGGTCTGTGAAAACAGCTATTATACTGATGTATTATGAGTTCAGTAGTAGTTGTAGCTTGTTGATCCATATTAAAGAGTTTTGTGTTTCAGAAAGGGAACAAAATGTGATTTCTTTCAAATCTTGATGGAATTGTTAGTCTCGTGCCGATTCGCAGGGGGTCGGCACCTCGTATATTTACGAAGCTACTAAATCATTTTTTGTGGTTCATGACGATAACTGACGATTCTCTCTAGCTTGGCAGTAGCGTAATTGAGTGGTAGTCTAATTTAATGGTGACTGTTGTCGTTCCATTCATCGGGGTCTTGTAAACCGAAAAAAGTCTGTATTACGGCGTATCCATGAAATTAAATTTTTAGTCTTATACTCGGCTGAAAAGCCATGACGGTTTTCTTGCCTCAGAGAAATGTAGAACAGATCTTAACAAAGGAAGTGTAGACAGACCTATTATACGGAATGTCGCATCCAGTATGGTCCCTGTTTCTACACATAGATATAAGAAACAGTCCTTGTCATTTCGAAAGGGTCATTTGGATGTTAGGATGATACTAAACCGCTTTAGAAATGGTGGCTCAATATCTGGTGAAATTCGTCTAAACCGGTCTGTACTAGGCCTGTGAATCTTATTTGCTATAACGGAAGTAGCGAGCGCAGCTGGGAGTTTTATGTACTTTCGATGGAAATTAGCAGGAGTTGTGGGGTCCCCTGTGGAAGCTGACGAACAGTAAAGTAAACACAGTACCACCGACATAGGATGAAAATCAGATCCGAATATACTTCATTTGTTAAGTATTGTTTTAATGTGAATTTCACGATTGATTTGTATTCCTATCATTTTTTTTTACCGAACAAGGCCCTCTTGAAAATGTGATTCGAACTGATGCCGTCCCTGGCCGCGTTTAGATCCCTGCAATCAAAGACTTGAGCGCTCTTGTTCGTCCTCCCTCAACCACCACTACATCAGAACAGTCCAACTCGACCGAAGCGCACCATCAAGCACCGAACCACCACCGAAAGGGACTGGACACTGTTTTAGTCTGACAAGCAAATATGATTGATTTTATTTCTCAGTATTTATTCTTAAAAAAAACTCCTTACGGTATTAACAACAAGAGCTAGGAGCTCATATGGCTCTTGCTACGAGTAGGTGGTGTGAGAAGCGAGAAAGTGTTTCTGAGCATTTTTCTGGGAATTTCGATACTCCTCCCGATCGTGCTCGGATCCGGTCGTTTTACACTCGTTTACCCAGCTATGCGAGCCACATCATTTCCGGGACTCCTCCCCTAGTGTGGCCGAATACGACTCGGACACACGCTAACATATCTTCTTCCCGTCCATCAAGTTGACTTGAATCATCTGCAAATTTCCGGTTCCCATTTCATCATCCTCCCACCTTGTTCGGACCCGGTTCGGACGCCAAATGACAAATCTAGGCCGCAAAAGCCTGGTACTGTCCAGTGCTCTGCAGTTCCATTCTGCCGGTCCGTTTGGTTTTTGTGCATGTCACAAAGTTTCCAGACCCCCCCTCCCCCCCTACTCCCCCAACCATGGCCGCATGGGTTCGTACACAAGCTTTGCATAGCTAGGTCATCATTTCGTATCACCCACAAAGGTTTCACTTGAGTCAGACCATTTTTTCGCATTCAACGGAAGTCAGTAATTTCCAGATTCCTCCTCCCTCGACTCCCAGAAAAAATTGGTCGCGTCACTAATATGCCTGCCTAGTTTTATCGCCCTTCGCACATCTGGAAGTATCCTATCTCGCGATCACCGGAATTCCGGGAAATCCAATCCAACTCCCCCAAAGAGCCCCAACATGATCTGGGTCCGTCAAGAACGTATCTAATGCTTATACTTTTTCTTCGCACCAAATTCAATCCCAATCTCTCGACACTAAGCGTTTCTATAAAATTCTGATGCCCCTTCCACCCCCACCCCCCCCCCCCCCCCCAGTATCAGATCCGGTCCGAGCTTGACATGGAACATCTGAGATAATAGCTCTTTCCACTTGCCAAGTTTCATTCAAATCCGACCGCCCGTTCAAAATTTATAAATGCCACTAGATTCCAGATTCCCCATCCCTCCACTCCCCCCCCCACGATCTTCGGATCGTGCAAACGTCTATTCTCAAGCCGGTCTATTCGGATCCGTCATATTCCTACCGAGTTTCATCATCTTATTACATCATGAAGTACCGAACTCGCTGGATGAACAGACCCCCCCCAACTCCCCCCACAGTGCCCGAATCCGGTCCTGGTATATCAATGATGTGTCTAGTACATGTGCTTGTTCTTCTCACCTAGTCTCATCCCGATCCCTCCACTCTAAGTGTTTCCCAAGATTTCCGGCTCCCCCCCCCCGCTCCAACTCCCTAAAGTCACCCGATCCGGTTCGGATTTGAAGTGGGTCGTCTGAGACACGAGGTCTTTCCAAATATCAAGTTTCATCAAGGTCCAATCCTCCGTTGAAAAGTTATCAATACCTAAAGATTCCGGATTCCCCCTTCCTCCACACCCCCTACGATGCTCGGACCGGGGAAGTGACTACTTCCAACTTAATCATTGGGGTCCCTTATATGCCTGCCAAGTTTCATCGTCCCAGCTATCTGGAAGTGCCCAAACTAGCAAAATCCGGACAGATCGACGGACGGACAGAAATTGCGATCGCTATATGGCACTTGACCGAAGGGCAAGTGCCATAAAAAACCGAATATTCGTTCTCTCGTCAAACATAATTATATACAATTGTGCTTAGTCAAATTTTCACAAATTACACAACAGCAAAATAGCAACAAATTAAACTGCTAAACTTCAAACATCAACACAAAACAAGAGCTACGAGCTCATATGGCACTTATTACGAGTATGTGGTACAAGAAAGTAGAAGAGAACTTCACAAAACAGCCCGCCATCCAAAAATACGGTTCGGACCTAGAATTAGGATATCTAGTTTCCTCCAGTCAGAAAATTTCCGACATCACCTCCAAGCCATCGCCAACCTTCCAAGTTTCAACCCAAGAAATCCACTCGCTATGTGCGAGATGTGCCCAAGATTTCCGGTACCCCCTTCCAACTCCCTATATACCGCGACTGAATATGGTCCGGACTCGATCTGACGCATTTTCTCTTACCACCTATCTTTCACTCGAATCTGAGTATTTTTATGGCACTTGCCTTCCGGCCAAGTGCCATATACCGATCACTTTTCCGTCGGTCTGTCGGTCGGTTAGTCCGGTGTTTGCGAGTTAGGTACTTCCAGATATGCTATGACGATGAAACTTGGCAGGCATATTAGGGACCCGACCAAACTAAGTTGGAAATAGTCACTTGCCCGATCCGACCATCGTGGGGGGAGGGAGGGGAGCCGGAATCCGGAATTTAGTGGCATGCATAACTTTCGAACGGATTATTTGATATTTGGAGAGACGTCATGTCTCAGATGTTCCATTTCAAGTCCGGACCGAATCCGATGAATGTGGGGGGGGCGCAGGGGGGACCGGAAATCATATGACAAGCTTAGAGTGGAGGGATCGGGATGAAACTTGGTGAGAGGAACAAGCACAAGCCGTAGGTACATCATTGGCAGAACCGGACGGGATTCGTGCACTGTGGTGGGAGTTGGAGGGGGGGGGGGAATTCCGGTGATACGGAGTTAAGTTACTTCTAGGTGGGCTGGGACAGTGAAACTTGGCAAACGTACCAGGGACCCGACCAAACTAACTTGGAAATAGTCACTTCCCCAATCCGACCACCGTGGAGGGAGTGGAGGGAAGGGGAATCCGGAATCTAGAGGTACGTATAACTTTGGAACGGGTGATCAGATCTTAATGAAACTTGATATTTGGAAAGACCTCGTGTCTCGGATGTCTCACGTGAAGTCCGAACCGGACTCGATTATTGTGGGGGGGGATTCAGAGGGGGAGCCGTAAATCTTGTGACACGCTAAGAGTGGAGCGATTGGGATGAAACTTGGTGGGAAGAACAAGCACAAGCCCTAGATTCATCAGTGACAGAACTGGATCGGGTTCGAGCACGAATTCCGGTGATCACCAGTAAAGTACTTCCAGATGTGCTAGGACCATGAAACTTGAACATTAGAGACTTGACATGATTAGAATATTTTTGCCTCATGGGTCTTGCTTATAACTGAATTTACAAACGTACAAATGATACTTTTGATTAAAATATACATTTCATTCTCCCGATGAGCTCATCATCATTTTTGCTTCAAGAGTTTTGATTACAGATGAATTTTTAGCGCCCCCCTAAAGTGCATCATCACAGCCAAATGCATTACCAAACGATACGTTCTCGTGATTTCCAAGGACCCATTATCTCAAGGGTTTTGCTTACAAATAATCACAACAAACCCACGAACTGAAGAATTCCTACTTTCATCCTCCGACCCAGCCTTGCAATTGCCATATGAGCTTGCAGCTCTTGTTTTGGTAACTTCCGGTAACCCCCCCCCCCCAACCGTGGTCGAATCCGGTTCGATCCTTAAAATATGTCATCTAAGGCATATGATCTCTGCACCTTCCAAGTTTCATTCAAATCACTCCAATTGTTTGACCTTATGTGAGACACAAAATTTCCACTCCGCTTACCGTGGCTGAATACGACGCGAAAACATAATTTTCGCATCTCTGACATCGTCTTCCCGTCTTTCAAGTTTGACTGGAATCGGAGCAGAGCCTATCCGCAAATATCCGAGTATAGATCCGGATTTCGGGCGATCTCCTTGTCCGGCGACAAAATAATTTTCATATTCGGATTCACCATGTTTCACTATCCGTATATCAAACCCCTAATCAACTTCAGATTAATCTTTTATTTTCGACAAACTTTCAGGCTTTAGCCGGATTCCGGCCGGTCTAATTATCCGACGAGAAAATCATTTTCATATTCTGATTCAGCATATCTCCTTACCCCTAAATCGGATATCTAATCAACTTCAGATATAACTTTTACTTTTAACAAACTTTCCGGTTTTAGCCGGATTCCAGGTGAATTACTTGTCCGGCGAGAAAATGGTTTTCATATTTGTGTTCAACATGTCGACTTACTCCTTAATCAACTATCTCAATAGCTTTTAAAAAATATTTTTTTCGCCCCTTAATTTGAAAACCCCTCCCCTAAATATGCAGCTATCGGGCCCATCTACGAAGTCGATCTTTCGCTTGACTCGAAGAGTCCTCACACCAAGTTTCATCAAAATATCTCATTCCCTTCGAGAGTTATCGTGCTGACAGACGGACAACTCTTGCGATATCAGTATCCCTCCACTGACGTTTTGGGATCCCAAAAAGACCTTATTTTTTCGGATTCGCCCTCCCTCCAGCCCAAGCACCGAACTCGCGGGATCACTAGAAACTCAGACCCTACCCCCCCCCCCCCCAACACCCCCAAAGTGAGCGGATTCATTCCTGTATGTCAATCATATATATAGGACTTGGGCTTGTTCTTTCCACCAAGTTTCATCCCGATCTCTCCACTCTTAGCGTTTTCCAAGATTTCCGGTTTCCCCATCCAACCCCCCCCCCACAGTGTCACCGGATCCGGTCTGGATTTAAAATGGGATGTCTGAGACACGAGGTCCTTCTATATATCAAGTTTCATTAAGATCCGATCAGCTGTTCGTCAGTTAAAAATACCTCATTTTTCCCATTTTTTCCGGATTCCCGCTCTCTCCACTCCCCCCCCCCCCAGATGGTCGGGTCGGAGAAGGACTATTTCTAATTTAATCTGGTCCGGTCCCTTATATATCTGCCAAGTTTCATCGTCCTAGCTTATCTGGAAGTGCCCGAACTAGCAAAACGGGGATAGACAGACCGACCGACAAACAGACGGACTGACGGACAGAAATTGCGATCGCTATATGACACTTGGCCGAAGGGCAAGTGCCATAAAAAGGAAGAGGATTTTACTTAATTTCACATTGAAAAAACTCACAAATGAGGGAACAAAACTTCTTTCATACCGCCCATGAATTGCCCGTATGGGTAGGATCTTAGGAACTGGTTTTCTGCCATTCTCTGTGACCCTTAAACGGTCAGGAATGTGGGGAAGAAGCTACTTTCTACTCAGGAAGTAGCTTAATCTCCCACTATTCCCGTATCATGCCCTATTCGTAACCCGCTCCGACGCAAGGACGGGCCTGGTTGTCACTGACAATCCGTTTACCTCCCCCTGAGGAGAAACACCTTATATTATTTATTTGTCTTGTTTAATAAGATTTCCCTGTTTTCTGCACATTTGGGGGGAGCCTGGTACGGACAGGATTCGCCAGGGTGGCATTGCTACTGGGGGGGGGGGGGGGGGTCGCCGGAAGTTTTTTTTTTTGGGGGGGGGGGGCTCGACTAGACCCATCATCTGCAATACAGCTGCGAATCCATGAAATGTCGGATCTTAGGGAATCTCTTCGAAGCAGAGGGATCGATGAGAATGCAGCTTCAGAAATTGTCGATTCCTGGATGAAAACCACCCATAAACAACATGCGAGTTGTATTAAAGAGTGGAAAGATTACTGTTTGGAAAGTAAAATGAATTCGTTACCTCTAAATGCAGACCAAGCAATAACATTCAATATCTCTAAGAACTAGTTACAGTCCAATCAGTATGGTTAAGACCCGACACGTTTTCACTATAGTTTTGAACTTCGAAAAGATCGATGCGAAACTAGCAAGCACGGGATGTTTAGCTGCAGACCGTCTCTTCCAAGTTATAAGGAAACTTGGGAAGTTCATGTAGTTGAGGAATTCCTCAGTAGTTCGACCTTTGAGATAGGTGTTTAACCTTCAAGACTTTTTTGCGAGTTTGAAGGCTGACAGTATCGTCTTTCGAGACGGTAAGTTAACTATTTCTGTAGATAAGTCCTGAAGACGTCGTTTTTGAAAGTTTTGGCAATCTCTTTCCAAGTTTTCAGCGAAAGAACTGTATTCTGTGCAACCATTTGAAAAGATATATAGAGATTACTGTTTTGGGATCCAAAAATGTTAGTGACGGGATACGGACTTCGTAAAGTTTTTTTCGTCCTTTCGGAATTTTAGGATCATCTCTCTCGGAGATATTGTGTTCAATCTTGGTGTGAGGATTCTTTCTGTCAAATTACAGGTCAAGTTCATAGATTTGTTTCATAGCCCTATATTTAGGGGTGGGGAGGGGATTTGAAAATTCAGGGCGAAACAAACATTGTTTAAAAGCTAAAGCATTGTTTAAAAGATATATATAGTCAATTGAGGTCGATTGAGGAGTTTGGAGACATGCTAAGTCTATGTCCGAAACTTATTATGGAAAATATAGAAATAGAAAATATACAAACAAATTTGAATACAATTTTATGCTTGGAAATAGGCAAAAAAGAAAAATTGTAAGAAGGATTTATTAGCATAACTTAAACAAGACGAAAATAATGCGAACATGTGAATACCACTGCTACTTTAGCCAATTTTTGCCCGAATCCGGCTAAGACTGGAAAATTGGTTGTTAGAGTAAAATTATTATCTCAAGCGATTAGAGGCTCGATAAAGCGGTAAAGAGACATGCTGCACTCATTTTTAAATTTTATATTCGTACCCGTGAAGTAGTTCGCCCGAATCCGGCCAAACCGGAAATATTGTGTACGTAAAAGTTTTTTACGAAGTCTCATTCACAAATAAGATGCTTTAGGAACTAAGTAGGACAGGAAATATGCAAGACCCGATAGTCTGGATGAAGGATTCCAATAAATATTTTCCCCTTCGGGATCACATCCTCGATGAAAAATTTATAGCCTGTGTAGCTGTATGATATTTGTTCGAAAAAGTTGCATGTATTGACATGTGATAGTACAGAATAGTATAATTTAATATACCTCAGACTCGGCCATTCTTAAGCAGTAGTATCCTGCCTTGCTGTTATAGCATCGAGTCTTGCTCTTAGTAGCATGCAAGGGTGGCAGTTACTACTGTTTCTATTAAAGCTTACAACTCCTTGTAATTAAGTCTTGAACATTTTTCATCGGGTCGAAACCTTTGGTCTTCCACCAAGCAGAATGATCGTATGTCAAGCCTTATAAAAGTGCTTCGAGGTTCCAAAACGTTTGACGGTGCAAAACGGATAAGCCAGCTACATTTATTACTGCTATTATTTCGGCACTTCTTGGCAAAGGTCCTCTTCAGGCTCAAGCTGGATAATGAACTTGTGGAAAAACAATTAGAGATTCTTCCATGAATATCTAATCTAATTATAAATATATAATCCGTTTGAGCCTGAAGAGTACCCTTGTCAAGAAGGGCCGAAAACTAGCTCTAATAAAATGTAGCTGACGTATCCTTTTGGCACCGTCAAACATGATTAACAGTCAGCTGGGGCTGAAGGAATATCTATCCAAAATATATACAATAACCATTGATTTATCAACACCTAGGGCTGGTTCGTTTAATCTACGATTATGAAATTACGTAACACTTTTAGTGACGAAGCTGGATCGGTAACTAAGAACGCGAGAAGATAGTGAGGGAATTCCCCGCCGAAACTTTCAAGGACCCAACGTCCCTACTGAAGACTACTGTGGACAGAATGAAAATCCCTAATGGGTGTTGTAATAATTCAATGAGTTTGAATCTAAGATGTAAAAATAAGTTGCCTGTTCAGTTAAACTTTAATATGCGTAGCACCCTTAAGGAATTATAAGCTTCTAAATCCTCGCCTTTCACCATTGTTTTGTTTTGTTCCTACGAATGTTTAGCGCTTTTTTACCGTTCCGAGTATTGCCCGTCACGCTGCGCCGACATCTATTTTCTGTTTTAGACTTTTTTGATTTTTGCTTAGTTTTCCCACTTTTTAGCCACAGCACGTTGAGAGTATCTAAATGTTTGGCTCACAGCCGCCGCATCAGAAAGCAGGAAGTTTAGATAGAGTCGACAAGCGCTAAAAAGAAAATCGTCAATTTCACGTGTAAATTAATGGTGCTTTCTAAAACGATATTTCTGAGCTGTTCAATAATGGAATTTGTCATTGCTGGTAAGAGTTGTGCTTTAGGTATGTCGAACCGCAAATTAAAGAACAATTGGCTCACAGCCAAGCACTCTGATTGCTTTGAAGTGGCGGTATTTGCTTTGAAGTGGCGGTATTTGCTTCAGAGTAGCCGGAGTGAAGGAAAGAGTCGGGATTGTACCTGCAACGAATTCCCGGGAACCAGAAATCCCCTGGGAAAAAATTTCCTGCCACTGGTACATCGAAGAAAAGCCTCGGATCTGAACCTCTGTTGATGCACTGCGTCTCGTCGGACACAGTTTGTAAAGCTAATATTAGCAATTTTTTTGTTACGCAAACGCAGCCGTTGCAGAGCAAGACCACAAAGGACTCTCCTTTTATAACTTCTGTTAAACTATAGAACTTCAGTTTTCATCAGTTTGAAAACATCTAAAGAACCGAATTCCAATTACTCCCGCAATTGGACTGCGACAGTTACGACCCTGCAGCCGTGTCTGTCTTTCGTTAGCACCAGTGGATTAGTTATCTTTTAGCGAATCAGTGAAAAGAGCTCGAAGAACCAACGATGAAACTTCTTCTTCGAACGACTTTTCTGAGAAATGTGTGTTCTCCTGATTGGCCTATTTTGAATTAACCTAGCGGGAACCTTCTTTTCTCCAAATCTTTCCTGGGGGAAAAGGGTCAGGAAATATTTCTTACCTGTTAAGCAGTGAAGAAGGAAGTACAGAGGTGGGTGTAACAAAGACAGATGATTCATTGTATTTCGAGGCCAGAAAAGGTAGCTGGAAGTTTCTTTAGCGAATACTGTTACCTGGAAGAGTAAAATTTCCGTACGAGTGCGAAACATATGGTGCATTGTTGAAGAGAGATTCAGGCATTAGCAGAGGTTTCTGAAGTACTTTGTCTCTGTAAGGATCTGCCATTTCTTTCATCCCCTCTCATTGTCCCCAACCGGGGGCGCTATAATCGTAAAGCTTTGGGAAATTTGGACAGCGCCTTCTGCGCTCCTTCTAAACTATTTCGTTCTGGCGTCACTCATGTTCTGCGAAAGTAGGAGATTAAGAAGATGAGATCATGTTATTTTAAATATGCAAAGCTTTTTCTGTGTGTTTATGTGTTTTCTTTATTTTCTTCATTTACTCCGACTTTTCAAAATGGCGGGTTATAAATAAATTACTTACTTACTTATTACTTATTACAACTCTTCCGGACTACCCGACACGTTCGGCCAAGTTGTGTAAGTTCCCTCGTCTAAAGTAAGGTCAGCGAGCAGTTGCGAAGCCTAGATTTCGCTCTTTAGGACTGGGATCTATACCAGTGTCTCATTTTGGGATACCCTATACCAAATGCTGGATACCTACTAAAATATAAATGAACTATGATTGGTTGATTTCCAAGCCGTCGTCAGTATTTTACTGGATAAGAGCACCAGCATTTGGAATAGTTACAGGGGCGGTTCGAGAGGGGAATGGCGCGCCTCCCATGCCTCATGCTTGCCAGAATGACATAGGAGTAGGGGATCTACCAGAACGGAACGGAAGGGCACGGTGCAGGAGGAGGATTAACAAGAGCTGTAAGCTCATATGGCACATGCAAGGCTTGGTAAAAGGCCGAAAGTAGGAATTTGCCAATTCGTAGGTTTGTTGTGAACATTTGTAAGCAAAACCTTTCTGATAAGAATGGCAATGGACCCTTGGAAATCACGACAATGTAGATATCCTTTTGGGAAAAAAAAGTTTTTGTGCACTTAGCTGTGATGACGCGCACTTTAAGGGCGCAAGAAATTCACCTGTAGTCACTTTGACACTTGAGTCAAAAACACTGTTGGACCTTTAGGTATAATCCTTGTACCTTTAGGATCATCTTAGCACATATATAAGCATCTTAACTCGGCATCATCGGAATTCTGGAACCCCTGCTCCAGCTCCTCCCACAGTGCTCGGATCCGGTTCGGTCTTGTCAACTATTTTTTTAGGGATTGTGCTTGTTCTCGTCCCGATCCGTCCACTCTGAACAAGTCACACGATTTCCGGTTCCCCGCTCCGACTCCCCCCCAAAGTCACCTGATCCATTCCGGACATGAAGTGTGACATCTCAGACACGAGATCTTTCCAGATATAAAGTTTCATTAACATCCGATCACCTGTTCAAAAGTTATAAATACGTAATATTCCGGACTCCCCCTCCCTCCACTCCCCCACAGTGGTCAAATTGGGGAAGTGACTATTTCCAAGTTATTTGGTCGGGTCCCTGTTATGCCTGCCAACTTTCATTGTTCTAGCACATGTGCAAGCATCTGAATTTGGGATCACCGGAATTGCGGAACACTCCCCCCACAGTGCTCGGATCCGGTCCGGTCTTATCAACTCCGTATCTAGGGTTTTTGCTTGTTCTTCCCACCAAGTTTCATCCCGATCTGTCCTCTCTGAACATCTCGCCCAGTTTCCAGTTCCCCCCTCCAACTCTTCCCAAAGTGACCGGATCCATTCCGGACTTGAAGTGTGACATCTGAAACAGAATTTCTTTCCAAATATCAAGTTTCATTAAGATTCGATTACCCGTTCAGAAGTTATTCATACGTCAATATTCCGGATTCCCCCTCCCACCACTCCCCCCAGGGTGGTCGGATCAGGAAAATGATAATTTCCCAGTCAGTTTGGCGGGGTCCCTGATATGCCTACCAAGCTTCATCCTCCTAGCACATCTGGAAGTGCCCTAACTTGAGATGAGTGGACAGACCGACCAACCGACCGAAAGGGGATCGGTATATGGCACTTGAGCGGAGCTGCAAATGCCATAAAAAATGGGAAGGACATACTAAAATATGGAATGTTGCACCCGGAGGAGTACTGCTAAAAGGGGAATAGATGCACACATTCCTTCTTTTACTATCTTGTTTTGGTACGGCTCCTGTGTATTTCCTTAGTGTAAAAGATCTCGAAAGTGACACTTTTTGGAACCCCTTTGAATTTCTGAATGACATTGGAAAACACATTTGGGCTAAAAAGAGTTAAACTCTTGGCCTAAAGTAGTTGGCACACCTGGTTCACATGAAACAGGGAAACGTCTTAAAAACAGAGGCCGTGTCGTTCCCATTTTTAGCACTTTTGTTCCTCCAGCATCAGAGAACCAAGTTTCAACTAACACTGCCCCTTGTCGTGTGTGGTTCTCTGACTAAAAGAAGTGTGGCGACTACTAGAACAGGGATCATGCACGTGAATGAATTGTAACTCGTGCCCCAACAAGCTACTAAAAGAAGGAACTTGGTGTATCGTTCCCTTTTTATGGCACTTGAGCTTACTCAAGTGCCATATAGCGATTGTTATTTCTGTCCGTCAGTCGGTCTGTCGGTCTGTCGGTCTGTCGGTCTGTCGGTCCCGGTTTTGCTAGTTCGGGCACTTCCAGATAAGCTAGGACGATGAAACTTGGCAAGCATATCAGGAACTGGACCAGATTAAATTAGAAATTGTCGCTTCCTCGATCCGACCATCTGGAGGGGAGTGGAGGGAGGGGGAATCCGGAAAAAATAGGAAAAATGAGATATTTTTAGCTTACGAACGGGTGATCGGATCTTAATGAAACTTAATACATGGAAGGACTTCGTGTCTCAGACCCTCCATTTTAAATCCAGACCGGATCCGGTGACACTGGGGGGAGTTAGAGGGGGAAACCGGAAATCTTGGAAAACACTTAGAGTGGAGGGATCCGAATGAAACTTGGTGGAAAGTACAAGCAAAAGTCCTAGATACGTGACTGATATAACCGGAACGGATCCGCTCACTTTGGGGGAGTTGGGGGGGGGGGGAGAAGTCCGAATTTGTAGTGATCCCGCGAGTTCCGTGCTTCCTGATGTGCTGGGACGATGGAAATTGACAGGCATGTCTGGGACCCGACCAGCTTAAATAGGAAATCATCAACAATTCCCCGATTCGACCATCTGGGGGGGGGGGGAGTGGAGGGAGGGTGAAGCCAAAATTTGAGGTATTTTTAGCTTGCGAACGGGTGATCGGATCTTGATGAAAATTGATATTTAGGATGACCTCGTGTCTCAGACACCTCACTTTAAATCCGGGCCGGATCCGATGACACTGGGAGGAGTTGGAGGAGGGAACCGGAAATTTTGAGAAACGCTTAAAGTGGAGGGATCGGGATGAAACTTGGTGGGAAAAACAACCACAGGTCCTAGAAACGTCATTGACATAACCGGACCGGATCAGGGCACTGTGGGGTAGTTGGGGTGGGGAACCGGAAATTTTGAGAAACGCTTAAAGTGGAGGGATCGGGATGAAACTTGGTGGGAAAAACAAGCACAGGTCCTAGACACGTCATTGACATAACCGGACCGGATCAGGGCACTGTGGGGGAGTTGGGATGGGGGTCCGGATTTCTAGCGATCCCGCGAGTTCGGCATACTTCCTGGTGTCCTAGGGCGATGAAACTTGGCAGGTATGTCAAGGATCCGAACAGATTGACTTGAGAACAGCCGTTTCCCCGACCCAACCATCGTGGGGGGAGTGGGTGGATGGGGAGTCCGGAATCTAGTGGCGTGCATAACTTTTGAACGGGTGATCGGATCTTGATGAAAATTGATATTTAGGATGACCTTGTGTCTCAGACACCTCACTTTAAATCCAGGCCGGATCCGATGACCAGGGGCGTCGCAAGGGGGGGGGTGCGGGGGGTGCAGCAACCCCCAACCTTTTTGAGATTCGGTAAAGTTTTGGGCCGGAGGCCCAAAATTTTACTAAAATTGTTCGGTATTTTTTCGATAGCGGAACTGTTCGATATATTTACGGGGATTCGGTAGTTATACAGAATCCTAAATAGGCTATCTGTACAAATCTCTTCGGTATAATGATCGGGATTCGGTATATTTGCCAGTATTCGGTAGTGGTCATTAATTTGGTGTGAGAATTTACTGAAATCATTTAGTAATTTTTTGATGCCGGAAGTATTCGGTATATTTATGGAGATTCCGTAGTTACACAGAACCCCGAATAAGCTATTGGTTCAAAATTATTCGGTATCATGATTGGAATTCGGTAACTTATTCACTATAATTTCCAGGATTAGGAAGATAACCACGAATACTGACTTTGTTCCAGTTTCGACGAAAGTATACCGAATATAAATATTGTTCGGTAGTCTTTCTATACCGAAACAATTCGGTATAATAACCGGGATATGCTAGTATCCCGATTCCCAATTCGGTATAATAACCGGGATACGCTAGTTATACACAATCCCGAACATGCTATCGGTCTATACTTATTCGGTATAATATCTGGAATTCGGTAATTTACTTGTTGGGGTCTCAGTATTTAATCAACGGTAAATGATAGAATTTGTAAGAGAAGCAGTTAGATTTTAGCCTACAGCAAAAAATTGATTTCGAAAATTTTCGCCTGCGGCGCTCGATTTAATTTTCTATTGGCTATAAGAGGTAGAAGCTGTTACTGCAATCAACCCCTGCAGTATATTCGCCAGAACGCTGCCTAATAGTTTGCTTATCGTCTTTCATGCTGCCCTTTATTGTTACTCTTCCTACGTAATCGTTTCTGTTCTGAGTTATAGGATTCGGTAAAATTCTTGAAAGATTCGGTAAAATTTTGGCCCTGCACCCCCCCCACCGAAAATGCACATAACCGGACCGGATCAGGGCACTGTGGGGGAGTTGGGGTGGGGGTCCGGATTTCTAGCGACCCCGCGAGTTCGGCATACTTCCTGATGTCCTAGGGCGATGAAACTTGGCAGGTATGTCAGGGATCCGAACAGATTGACTTGAGAAAAGCCGTTTCCCCGACCCGACCATCGTGGGGGGAGTGGGTGGATGGGGAGTCCGGAATCTAGTGGCGTGCATAACTTTTGAACGGGTGATCGGATTTGAATGAAACTTGTCTGGTGAGCTATCGCCTCGGACGTTCAGTGTCACGTCCGAGTCGGGTCCGATACCTGTGGGGATGGGGGGGGGGGGGGGGGTGTGGAAAACTCAAGAAACTCTAAAAGTAGAGGGATTGGGACGAAGCTTAATGGATGGAACAAGCATTAGGCCTAGATGAAATTGACGGAGCTAGATGGTTTCGGGGCTCTGTGGGGGGAGTTGGAGGGGGTTTCCTGGAATTCCGGTAGTCGTGAGTTAGAATAGTTCCAGATGTAAAACGACAACGAAACTTTGCAGGCATATTAGCGACCCGAATTATCTTGACTTAAAAACCTGACACAACATACCCCCGGAAACTTCCGTTCCTAGATCCGAGCATTTTTGGGGGAGCAAGAGAAGAGAAATATGGACTTCTATAAATTGCGAACGAGTGGTCTGATTCGAGTGAAACTTCATGGGTGATACGAATCGATGGCCTCGACATGTAAAACATGCGTTCGAACCATATGCGACCACGATTAGGGGAATGGGGGGTGGGGGGACTTTTGACATGCACAAAAATCAAACGGATGGACCGAATGAGATGCAATTCGACAGTGCCGAGTTTATGCGGCCTAGATTTGTTATTTGGCGTCTGGGCCGGATTCGGCCAAGGTAGGGGGGGGGGGGGGTACTGGAAACTTGCAGATAGGCTATGCTCCAATTTCAGTCAAACTTGATGAGGGAATTAAGAGATTGGGCCCGAACCGGCTCCGACAACGTTGGTGGGAAGGGGGGGGTACCGGAACTTTCCAAAAATGCTCAGATTCGAGTGAAACTTGGTAGATGGTATAAACGAAGATGCTTTAGGTGGTCGATTTTTTTTTATTCCGAACCAGATTCGGCCACGGTAGGTGGAAATAGAGTGAGTACCGGAAATCGTGTAGCACGTCTAGGGATCAAACAAATGGATTTATTGGGATGAAAGTTTGAACAGTCATATGCATTTGCAATCGAGACGATGCCGGAACTGCTCAGAAATGAGTGAAATTAAATATCCTATTTCTATTTCCGAACCGCCTTTTTGGATGGCGGGTGTATTTTGTGACGTTTTCATCTACTTTCTTGTACAGCCTACTCGTACAAGTGCCATATGAGCTCGTAGCTCTTGTTTATTATTGTTCCTCTTTTTGCAGGGTTCCCATCTGAGTACGTTGTTACTGTTTGTAGTACGCGTTTCTCTGAAATTCACCCTTTGGCTCACGGCTTGAGCGTAGGGTACCTGATTTTTTGTTACAAAAATCTCTGTTTTTGCAGAAAACGGGCTTATTAGTACTTGGTTTATTTGGTTAGATTTTTTGGTTTTCCACAACACTTTCTATTTTGTCATAAGAGATTTTGATTAAAAAAAAAAAAAATTATGAGGAAGGTAGACGTTTTGAGACACGTCCGATTCTGAAATACAGAGGTTGGATTTTAAACACTTGGGGGAGGTAAAATGACCTATCAAACAAACGTCGCTGAAGCTTGCTATTCGTTAATGACGACGCGAAAAATGTAGTATGCAGTCGATCTTTAAGACGAGTCTCACTCCTAAAATACTTGTATAGTATTTGCCAATGCGCAGCCGGAGCCCATGGAGGATGTATAGTGGTGCCCAACATGTGAAAAACCGCATTACATCCTCCTGTCAGCTCGACCAAGACGAATCAAACAATTGACACACCCATTAGTTTACCCACCGTCATTTTTCCAAAAGTCGGTTCTAGTCAGTTTTGACCGCAGATGAAATTCCGCAGCTTGCCTGTGGTCAGCTGACACAATGAAATACTAATATCCACCCACCAGTCAATTCACCATGTTGAGATACCGGGAACGATTAGTGATATAAGTGGATTGTGGTCCAAGCAAACGGAAGTTAAGCTGTTGTTTCACAATGGAAGTGGCTGAATTAAGATGAAACTGCGAGATCCGGAAATCAACAGTGGAATGAATTCCGGTTGTTGAAACTAAGGTAGAATGCTAATTAGTTCTAATTAACATAGTCTTCCAGTGCCTTGTGGAGCAACTTTCTGTGGTTCGATTTGGATTGTAGTTGAACTCGAGCCTTGAGGAACACTGGACATGGTACAAGTAGTAATGTACTACATTACATCATGAAAGGCTTTCCTCTACATACAAATGGAGTGAAAGGACCGACTCACCTGAGATAATCGCGGAGGACCTGAGTTTTGATTCTGAACTTCCCATTCTGGAGAATTAATGAACTCATTTGGAGACACATCATGTAAATGGACGTTTTTACAAACAACTTTAAGCCTAAAAGAGAAAGATTGAGTTATTGAAGAAAATATCACCTCAGCGTTCTTGGAACTGACCTTTTTAAGCTGTCCTCAGCAATGAGCACCTCTGCAAACCTTTCAACGCCTAAATTGGAACCTTGGACCTTAGAAACAGCCTGCAGTATTCAGCATTCAGAAACAGCCGCCAGTCATCCCTCCCTCGAATTTGCTGCTGCTCAGACGTCTTCCCACTTGGGTTGGATAAATCGGAAGCGTTCCAAAGTTTGCAATGATCGGCACAGTACGATTGTGAGATCTTTAAATGGCCTAAGCACGCGACATGAAGAATTATATTTCACTGGTATATGAATAAAAAGTACACAATGCTCTAAATATTTCGTAATATTTATTTTGTTTCAATAATAATTGTTTCAAATTTGTTTGTACCATTTATTCTCACTAATCCGCCGTATTTTCTTGAAGACAAGGTTTGCGTGATGGAATGGCATTAAACTCGGCGAATAATTGATGAGATGGCAACGTTGACCGTAATTGCGTGAAAATATATGCTTCGGTTGTTCTTATTTAATATCAAGTAAACATTGTTGCGTGCTGGAACTGGGGTTCGTTCATAATCTTGCAAAACTTTTAATGTGTAAATTTTTTACTAAAAATCGTGAAGCAGGGTTGATCGTTAAAAGGTATGATTCAGTTTTCCTTATTTAATGTTCATAAATTATTTCTGCCTGCTGGAACTAGGGTTCGCAAAAATTTGATGAGTAAATTCGCGACTAATTGTGGTTAATTTGTAATTACGAGGAACAAAAATGGTGTTTCCCATCCACTCTGAACTCGCGAAAGGGCGGTTAAAGGCGACTAATAAATGAGGTGACTTGCATCCCCGTTGTGTATAGTTCCTTTTTGCAGTGGTGAAACCGAGTTAAATTTGAGCCGTTAAGATTGAGAGTATATGTCTTTGAAACATTGAGATGAAACGAAAGAGCTCTGGATTTATGTTATTGTTCAGGGCAACTAAAAAATAAACAAACATTGTACATGAAAAATAACCCGGAAACAAGTGAATGACCAAGAGAAAAAGTGTTCTGTTTGCTTCATGCAATATGCCAAAACATAAATATGTGTTTGAAACAGAACTGAAACTAGAATCTATTCCATAATTCTTCTTCCCAATTACAAGCGCCATCCCTAACAGTCTATTTTCGATTTTCCTTTTACAGTTGTTTTCATGCGTTTGCTCTCCAGCCAAATGTTATCTTCCCCTGGAGATACTTTTCGGCACTTTTCGCAAATAAGCCCCGCCCCGTCTCTTGTGCCATTTGGGATTGGCTCAGTTCGAGGGTCGGGCTGCACAAACCAATCAGAGGTAATGTTTGTAGGCGATGTTAGTGCACGTCACGTGTACTTTCAGAATGTAGAGATATTGCGAGAATTCTTGCATAGTAGCTGATCTTTTTTTTCTTGCGGAGAATTTGAACTGGAATGCAGCAACTGTATACATTGTGGTAGGAAACTGGAACGATACGATAAGCTCTTCCGGCGAGCCTTCAAGAAGACCTCCCAACGCACCACAGCTTGTGCAACGCACTGGATAAGCTTACCAGATTGGGAGGTGTCAACAAATTTAATTATCGCTGGGAAAGACAAGCATCTTAACCGGGAACTGACACTAGAAGGGTCTACTTACGAGCCAGTAAGCAGGATGCACAGCCCGTCGTCGGAAGGCACATTCGATTCCACTACAAAACAGGATCCACTCTCCAATTTTCTGATATCAGCGTGAGCTACTAAAAGCTTGAAACTTTTCTTCGGCACTTTAAGGGGCAAAAACACTTTGATATACAACTCCCGAAGCTCGGGCCTTATGTAGGGGGGGCAAAACTTCCAGAAGAGATACACCGCGTGAAGAAAATTAATGGTCACGAACATTATGTTCCAAGCGAGGATATCCAGAGCACATACATACAAAGCGCCCCATAATGCTGCCATGGTAAACCCCAAGCATAGTAAACTTCGTGTTAGTAATATAGAACACCGGAAAGTATGCGGAATTATGAAGGCACAGGCATAAAAAAGATTTGCCGTTTGGAACAAGGTGTTTTGAGCCTCTTCCCATTCATGGCAGTTGAAACTCGGGGATGAGCGGTTTGCTACGTCCAAGGCTGTAAAGTTTGGAGTGTATCCGCCGGAGTCGTTGTATAAAGGGGTTGAGATGTTTGAGACTTTCCCCAGAAGCATCAGCGCCTGAAAAGAAATATGAATAGCATTGAAGCCTTAATGACCTGGAGCTGTGAAAGAAGTAATTAGAGAACTGGATCAAATGTTGATCATTCAAGGGAGGGGACGTGATTGCAGGAGAAAAAGGAAAAGCTGAGTGTTTGAACGCTTATCTAGTGCTATGGTGGTTTGAGGCTTCAGACTCGTTGAAGAAGTGATTGTGACAAACAAAGAAACAGGTGGGGGTGTTGCATCCATACACGAAGGAGCAGCAAAGTCAGAAATCAGCAATTTCCAGACACCGTCTAGACGATCCTCTGCTAGCCCTAGTATTGCGCTGTTATGAAAATAAAAAATGTTATTTATATGAACACTTCAAGTGCGCCTCTCCACGGTAATCTAACAGTAAAAGACGAAAGATTAACTCGATCTAACGAGACGCCAGAACATGTCCTGCATTAAACGTTTGTGACGGTACTTTCAGGAAATACTGCCGGTCTCACTAAATTTCGGGACGAAGCTGACCTTCTTTCCAGCATGGTTCTGTATTGGCTGTAAAAATTTCAGCCAAATCGGAGCAACCGTTCTGGAGATACAGAGTTTTCTTTTCTGGTACTTTTAGGCCCTTCTTGGCCTAAATGCCAACGTTTTTCGGTGTTCCTGTAAAATTTGAAATATGTGCTTGTAAACATCCGGAAAACACCTTCCCGAAGCCCCTATTGTGTTTTTGTTTCATATGTATCTGTATACATCCCATTTACATAGGCTACTACGTATATCTTATATATATATGTTTTGTAGATACGTACTATATTATTGCTATCGCTTATGATAGCCTACTACACACCGCATTCAATTTTTATCATTTATAGAAATACTGCCCAGTTCTGTCCGTGAAATGACTCGGTAAGGTAACGACTAGCCTTTCCCCACGTTGCGGGACGCGAATTATTTTTGAAATTTTTAACATCTAATGACTATAGGTGTTTTAAGCGACTAGACCAAAACTCACCTGTATCCCTGTCCTTGCTACTTCTACCCTGCCACTACACTAGACTAACTCTAAGAGAAACACTTCTTCTATGTCAGCATACTCGTCCAGGACTGTTCTTGCTTCCTTCCGTTTGGAAACTCCCAGAAAACCACCTGTGGAACCTGACCGCTATGCGCTGTAGCTGATCGATTCTCAGACGAGTCCCAATTTGACATGAACTGATTTCTGGGATACAGCATCCCGCGTTAATCGGCAGGGGATTTGTTTGTGGACGAGTCAGCAATTAGGTTCCTGAAATAATACACGATAATTTAGGTATACATTCTGCCCTCGCCGAAAGAAGCCGTGGCACAGACGACAACATCAAAGATTTCGATGGGATCGCAAAAGTTAATATTTTTACATTTCTTGATACAGACAAGTGGGCAGTGCCGTCTTTACCCTTAGGCCAGTTAGGCCTGTGCTGGGGGGCCAGGGGAAAAGAGGGGCCAAGCGCCGGTGTAAATTGTTGAGAAATCAGGATAAAGGTGCTAGCCTTGTTCATTACGAAAGTTGTGACCAGCTACGTTGCACCGTCATTTACGTTACCGAAATTATGCTCAGATGTGACACAGTGTGGCGACCAAGAATCGTGCGTGCTAACGTGATGGCATTTCTATGTTTTTGTCTCATGGGGCCAAAAACCCATGAATGGCCTAGGGTCCACCAAAGGTAAAAGACGTCACTGCAAGTAGGTCTGACGGATTTCCAGAATCCTTAACCTTGCAATGTAAACTTGTAGACCACTTATCGAGATCGAGTAGGTAATACTTTTCACCAAAAAGCATGTCTGATAATTATGTTGACTCTTAAACTTCCGCTGACTTTTCTAACCAGACTGTACATTCAAAGGGAGAAGAAAGTGTTTCCCGACTCGTCTGTTTCTGGTTTGACAACCTTCCACCATGTTTTACTGATGGCTTTTTTGTCCCCCTATTTTAAGCTCTACTTTTCGCCAAACATGGCAAAAAACTCATCCTTTGAGAAAACTAAGCACAAATGTGGACTCAGCATGCGTTCTTACCTCCAAACCTAAGCTCTAATAAAATTGAGAATGAAACTTCAACTCAACCAACTTGACCTGTATTTTAGTCCAGAGAATCACTGTACCAAGTTTGAAAAAAATATCACTACTCCTTCGAGAGTTACCGTGCTAACAGACGAATGGACAGACTTACTTTAGCAAAACTTTACCTTAGCAGCAACCTTAGCAAAGTCATAGGTATCTCTCCACTTGTGTTTTGGGATCCCAAAAAGTAGAAAAGAGGTATCGATGGGATCCCATAGGTGAGTATATATTGGGCTTCTTCTCATACAATCAAGTCTTGTAGATTTTGTCTTTGCCAGATCTACTAAACATATTGTTTTTGGGATCCCAAAACGTAAGTGGAGGGATACCTATGATATTGCAAAAGTTGTCCGTTCTGTCCGCACGATAACTCTCGAAGGGATTGAGATATTTTGATGAAACTTGATTGGAGGATCCTTTAGGTCAAGTTGGCAGATGGGCTCTGTAGCCTTATATTTGAGGGTTGGGTAGGGGTTTCAGATTAAGGGGCAAAAAAAATTTGAAAAGCTATTTAGATAGTTGATTTAGGGGTAAGGAAACATGCTAAATTCGAATATGAAATTTATTTTCTCGCCGGGCAAATAGTTCAACCAGAATCAGGCGAAAACCGGATTTGTGAAAAGTAAAAGCTTCGTATGAAGTTGATTAGAGGTTTATGTAGAGACAAGGAGAGGACAAGGAGAGGTGGTGAGTCCGAATATAAAATTTATTTTCTCGCCGGACAATTAGTTCGGCCGGAACCCGGCCAAAATTGGAGAACTTTTAAAAAGTAAAATTTTTATTTAAATTTGATAAGATGCTTGATTTGCGGGTAGAAGACATGCTGAATTCACATATGACGATCATTCCTTCACCGGATGTATAGATCGCTCGGAATCCGGCTGAAACCGGAAAATGTGTTAAAAGTAAAAGTTTAATCTGAAGTTGATTAGAGGTTGGATGTAGGAGTAAGGAGACATGCTGAATTCATTTTTGAGCTTTAGTTTTTTGCCAGACAAGTAGTTTGTCCGGGATACGGCCGAAACCGGAAGTTGGGCAGAAGTAAGGAAGGAAGGAGATACGACTTAGGCTATAGGGTAAACCATATGCTGAATCCATATTTGAAGATTTGACAGCGCAAGTGGATTTCTAAATATATAGGAACTTGTTCAAAATTCAGCTGGCGTATTCGGTTTGCACTGTCAAATACGAACTTGGTCTTCTCCGATTATTACCATTGGTCTTAAAGGCACAGAAAACTTGACTACGCAATTTTCGGCCATCAAACCGACCTGGGGGGCTTAGATAAAGATACAGGGAATAATTGTCGACAGGACCCCCCTTCTTTGTTATCTCGAACCTCCTCCTTAGTGTTCCCAGAGCTAGATGGCAGGCCCTTGCCCCTTATGCACTGTCATTATGCACTTATGCACTATAAAAGTTCGCCTTTGGCCGTGTTTCGGCCATAGTATCGGGATAGTAGTCAAAAGGTCGTGCGTTCGATTCCTACTCCGGGTACACAAACCTTTTGCTTTTTTTTCCTACTAACTCAAAAGTCGAATTCTCAGAAACTGCCCGGAAACTGCAATGGTCAAAACGAGAATTTTTCTTACTCTCAGTATCGACTCAGGGTTCATTCTTGATATATCAGCTAGCTCCCCTAGTCAAGTTTGAGTCAAGTTTTCTGTTCCTTTTACCTGTCTGTAAATGTTAAAAGTAAAAATGACTAAGAAATCTTTTGAAGACCGAATATCTACAAGACCGAATTGTCGGGAGCAAATATTAAAATTGTTGGGATCCCATCGAAACCTTTGGTCTTGTTCCCCAGCTAAGATCAGATTACCCAGACTGTTGTCAGTATTTATGACCGCAATACCAATGTTAGACGAAAATCACTGACATAACATGTTCTTAATATATAAACCACATTGTAATTTATTGGAGGATATTCTTCATTCTGAAATTTCCTGCTTGTATCCAATTCGATCGTACCATTTGTACGTTTGTCAAACGAAGGATAGGCTGGAAGCATAAAAGAAGAGTTTTTGTAGATAAGATTTATTAGAAGAGTTGATGTTTGTTTTTCATTTAAGTAAGTAAGTAATGGGCCTTGTTGTCCATGAGTTTTGAGTGATGACGAAATATCCAAAAGGGTAACACTTGCATCTTTGTTTTGTGTATGCGATGGCCCTCGGGCTTTAAGCATATATATATCATATCATATCATATTTGGATTAGGTTTGTTATCGTATACCGACAAGAATTACCTGACAGAGAGATTTATTTTCAATAGACTATAAGCGTACATCTGGTGGTGTTCAGTGGTTTTAAACTGTCAGGATTTTGGACCATTTGACATTTTTGACGATTTTGATTTCACCCTGAATGATGGCATTTTGAGTCGTGGGTATTGTGAGAGTGGGCAAAAAGATCGGGCTGATTTTTGGAACCACCCGAAAAATGTCTATGATATCCCCATTTTTGTTTGTCGATTCTGATCAAACCTTTAGAAGACATTACTTACCGTCTCTCAACGGCACGAAAATATGTGTGTTAATTCTCCAGCCTGATACTTGGCCTTAGAACAAATCTTTAATCAAGTAAGGGAACAAGACCAAAGGTGTCGATGGGATCCCAAAAAATCTAATATTTGCTTCACACATTGGGTCTTGTCTTTGCCAGATCCAGTCTTCGCCAGGCTAATCATCGAGAAAACCAAGTTCAGATATACCTCTATAAGCCATATCTATTTTGACGATACTGACCTTCCTGTTTTACTTCTGCCAAGTTTCCAGTTTGCCCGAATTCCGAGCGAACTACTACTCCAGCAAAAAAAAAAATAATTCAGAAACGAATCCAGCGTATCTCCTAATCTCTAAACAGAACAACTAATCAACTTTAAATAAAACTTTGACTTACAAAATTCCGGTTACAACCGGATTCCGGACTAATTATATGTCCGGGTAAAAAATGATTATCATATACAGACTCAGCCTCTCTTCTTACCCCTTAATCTGTCATCTAATCAAACTTTTGCTTTCAACAAATTTTCCAGTTTTGGCCGGAACCGGACGAACTAGTTGTCCGGCGAGAAAATGGTTTTCACCATTGTATTTAGCATGTCTTTTTACCCCTAAATCGAACATTTAATCAACTTCAAATGAAATTTTTACTTTTAACCAACTTTCCGGTTTTCGCCGGATTCCGGACGAACTACTTGTTCGGCGAGAAAATTGTTTTCACTATCGTGTTTAGCATGTATTCTTACCTCGAAATCAGCCATTTAATCAACTTTAAATAAAACTTTTACTTTTAACCAACTTTCCGGTTTCTGCCGGAATCCGGACGAACTACTTGTCCGGCCGAGAAAATGGTTTTTACTATCGTTCTCAGGATGTCTTCTTACTCCATAATCGACTATCACATTAGCTGTTTAAAAATATTTTGTTTGTCCCTTAATTTCTACCCCCACCCCTAAATCTAGTGCTACATAGCTCATCTACGAACTTGACCTTACCCTTGACCTAATGAATCCTCACACCAAGTTTCATCAAAATATCTCATTCCCTTCGAGAGTTTTCGTGCTTACAGACAGACGGACGGACGGACGTACAGACGGACATTTTTGCGATGTCATAGGTATCCCTCCAGTTACGTTTTGAGATCCCAAAAACTGGAATATCCAGTATCCAGTTTCACAGAAGTGCGAAAAGTATCACAACTAGATTGCATGTGGAATTGATGAAAAACACATTTGCGGGAGGTATTTCAGTGGGGAAGACATTTCCGGAAAATGCTTGGCTCTTATGAGCTTGATGGATCGTAAGAGCTGATGAGCTAATTGACCCACTTCTAGGTCCGAACCGTAACTGCCTGTAGTTAGGATGTTGAAAGGGCATGTTGCAACACTTGGCTGTTATTATGCACACTTTAAGGGCGCTAGAAATTCTTCTGTAATCAAAACCCTTGACACAAAAATGATCAGACGAATATATATGGTTTGGCCAAAAGTATTTTTTTTACTTTTCGGTTAAGATGCACACTTTAAGGGTGCAACCATTTTGGCAAAAATGATCATGTGCTCATGCGGATAATCAAAATGTAGGTTTTGCTGAAAAGTATTTTGTGGATGGTCGGACCTGGGAAGTGACAATTTCTAAGCCAATCTTGCCAAGTCTCTAATGTTCAAGCCAAGTTTTCTCGTCCTAGCACATCTGGAAGTAGCCTACATTAAATTGCGACCACCGAAATTGTGGATCCCCCTTCAACTCTCCCAGAGTTCATATTCAAACAATGTTTACAACGGATATACGTCAGCTACTATTCTTCTTCAGCGATATTTCGGCCCTTCTTAGCAAGGGTCCTTGTCAGGCTGTCAATCTTCTGGGTCAACGTCGGGGAAGGAAACAAAACAAACCTGTAATAAATAACTGAAGCTTCTACCGACTATAAGTATCTTATTAGGGCAAATTACTGTCAAATACCGCTGTAAAGAAAACAAGACCAAAGGTGTCGATGGGATCCCAAAAATCTAATATTTGATTCAGACAATCGACTCTTGTCTTCGCCAGATCCAGTCGTGGACAGGCTAATCATCAGAGAAAACCAAGTTCAGATATACTTCTATGAGCCATATCTATTTTGACGATACTGACCGACACTTCCCGACGACTTCCGAGCGAACTACTAGTCCAGCAAAAAAAAATACAGAGACAAAACCAGCGTATCTCCTTATCCCTATAAAGAACATATAATCAACTTTGAATAAAAGTTTGACTTAAAAAAAAAATCAGGTTACAACCGGATTCCGGAATAATTATATGTCCGGGTAAAAAACCCATTGTCATAAACTGACTCAGCCACTCTTCTTACCCCTTAATCTGTCATCTAATCGAACTTTTGCTTTTAACAAATTTTTCAGTTTTGGCCGGATTCCGGGCGAACTAGTTGTCCAGCGAGAAAATGATTTTCACCATCGTGTTCGGCATGTCTTTTTACCCATAAATCAAACATTTAATCAACTTCAGATTAAACTTTTACGTTTAACCAACTTTCCGGTTGTCCGTCTAGAAAATGGTTTTCACCACGTCTTCAGCATGTCTTTCTACCCCTAAATCGAACATCTAATCAACTTCAGATACAACTTTTACTTTTAACAAACTTTCCGGTATTGACCGGATTCCGGGCGAACTACTTGTCCGATGACAAAATAATTTTCACCATCGTGCTCAGCATGTTTTTTTACCTCATAATCGACTATCACATTAGCTGTTTCAAAATATTTTGTTTGCCCCTTAATTTGAACCCACTCCCCCACCCCTAAATGTAGGGCTACAAAGCCCATCTACGAACTTGACTGGTCCGACGACCCAACGAATTCTCACACCAAGTTTCATCAAAATCAGTCCATTTCATAATTCGGTCATTAGTCAGACACATTTGGTTCTGATTCGTGACCGAATTCGGTAATTCATCCAACTTTTGTTCAGTCCGAGTCGATTTCGCCGTATTCGGTCCGTCCTTGCGTAAATTCGGTGATTTAACCTGTTTGTTTGGTCCCATTTCTTTACCGAATTCGGTAGTTCGGTCGCATTCGGTCAGTCCATTTCATAATTCGGTCATTCGTCAGATTCATTTGGTCCTGATTCGTGACCGAATACGATAATTCGTCCTACTTTTGTTCAGTCCCCATCGGTTTTACCGCATTCGGTCAGTCCCTGTGTAAATTCGGTTTAACCTGTTTATTTGGTCTTATTCTCTACCGAATTCGGTAATTTGGTCGCATTCGGTCAGTCCATTTCATAATTAAATTCGGTGAGATTCATTTGGTTCTGATTCGTTACCGAATACGGTAATTCACTGGATTTTTCTTTAGTCCGTTTCTAGTACCAGACTTGCCGATTCGTCTGTTTTAGGTGGTTCTAACAAGAGTTTTATTCCATTACGAAATTCCGTTGTAATACCGCTCTCGATCTGTCGATTATTTGTTAAGTTAGTTTTTCGGTATACTACGAATGCGTTATTTGCTTCAACTCGTTCAACTCTCGTTCTTTACCATTTACAGTAGCTTCATCTGGTTCCTGTTCATTTTTATGGCACTTGCAGCCTCTGGCTCAAGTGCCATATACCGATCGAAATTCCGTCCGTCGGTCTGTCGGTCGGTCCGGATTTTTTGTCACACTTGTTCAAGTTAGGGTACTTCCAGATGTGCTAGGACAATGAAACTTGGCAGGCATATCAGGGACCCGACCAAACAAACTTAGAAATAATCAGTTTTCCGATCCGACCATCTTGGTGGGGGAGTGAAGGGCGGGGGAATCCGAGAAACTGAGTAGTATGTAACTTTCGAACATGTGATCGGATTGGAATGAAACTTAATAGCTCAATAGATTATATATCTCTCATGTCCCGTTTAAAGTCTTGACCGGATTCGATAGCCACGGGGAGTTCGGGGGAGAGACCGGAAATTCAAAAAAAACGGTGAGAATGGAGGGATCGGAGTGAAACGTGCTGGGAAGAACAAGCTTCCGCTCTAGATAAATCGTTTAGAAATTTGTACTGGATCCGGACACTTGGGGGGGGGGGGGGCTTTCGCGGAATTCCGTTTTTGGGATTTTCACGACGAAACTTGGCAGGCATATCAGGGACCCCACATCAAAATAAAAAATCGTCGATCTGATAATCGTGGGGGGGAGTGGAGGGAGGGGAATCCGGTATCCTGAGTCATGCGTAACTTTGGAACGGGTTATCGGATTCGAGTGAAATTTAATAATTGAACAGAGAACATTTCTCCGGTGATCTCCAAATCTGGACCGGATCCGACAACTATTGGGGGGGGGTATGCGACCCGCTTAGACTGGAGAGATCAGGATGGAGCTTTGTGGGAATAACAAACAGATGCTCTGGATAAATCATTTACAGAACCGGATTGGCTCCGGGAACTGTGGGGGGAGACCGGAAATTTCGAGAAACGGTTAGAATGGAGGAATCGGAGTAAAACTTGCTTTAGCACAGTTGGACTGGATCCGGACACTGGGGGGGGGGGGTCGGGGGTGGGGGTGGATGGGATTTCCCGGAATTCCGTTTTTTGGGATTTTCACGACGAAAATTGGCAGTCATATCAGGGACCCGGTCAAACTGACTTGGAAATTAAAAAAATCCTCGATACGATAATCTTAGGGGGGAGCGGAGGGAGGGGAATCCGGAATATTGAGTCATGCGTAACTTTGGAACGGGTGATCGGATTCGAGTGAAATTTAATAACTGAACAGAGGACATTTCTCTCTGGTGATCTTTTTATTTCCGGACCGATCTGACAGCTACTGGGGGGGGGAATACTTGGGGATTGGCTCCGGGTATTTTGGGTGGATTTGGAGGGGGGTCTGAGATTCCGGTGATCGCGAGTTAAGGTACTTCCAGATGTGCTAGGACGATGAAACTTCGCTGGAATATTAGAGATTCAACATGATTTGCTTAGAAATCGCTACCTCCCAAATCCGACAATCTTGACCGCAAAGTAAGAAAAACACTTTCAAGCAAAATATGCATTTCAGTGATCCACATCAGCTCATTTTCATTTTTGCCTCAAGGGCTTTTCTTGCAAATGAAGTTCTAGCTCCCTTAGAGTGCGCATCTTAACCGCAAATTCGAAACTTACTTTTGATCAAACAATATATCTTAACCCGTGCAAGTGCCATATGAGCTTACAGCTCTTTTTTTACTTCTTAGGATTGCAGTACTTCAGGAATAAGCACGTCTCTTGACGTGAAAAGTATGGCCTACTTTTGTTTGCTGTAAATTCCGAACAAATGTACTTTGTATCCACTTTACCCCTGGATCGCCCCTTTCGTAGCCAGACAACTATGGGTTAATAGGTAGTCTTGGGATCGCAGAAAGGCATTTTTATCTTCAGTGTTTCCGCAAAATTGCTGCGGCGCATTTCGCAGTGTTCACTAGTTATACAAAGGGTGTCATCTAGTTGGCGTTTGAGGCTTGGGATTTTGGGGGGATTGAACTATGTTAAAAGCTAGAATTTGCATGGAAAGTAGTTAAATGTTGTCAGGAAAAAAGGGGGATTCAAAAAATTTCACCTGCGGTGCCTTAATTAATCATGGCACAGCCGTTAGCGACGTTGTCGCTATGCATCAACATCATTTTTTGCCATTATTTCAAGTCCTGTTTGCAAAAGTGGAAAGGTCTTCCAGAGGTAAAAGGCTATTGACGGAGTATCCATGGAAAAAAAACAGAAGCGAAAAAGCTTGGAAACTTTTCAATGCGCCAATTTTTCTCTTTAGACTTGTTCGTAGCCTATATACTCTGCAACTATTTACGTTGTAGCTTCATAAAGGAAACTCGCTGTGTTTTTAATTTTTTTTTTATAAATTCAGTAAAAAATCAGGTACCGACTCGGTCAATTAGACGAGGTGCACCCCCCCCCCCCCATGAAGAAAGGCTCGGGACGCCCCTGCTTCCAATATCCGACAATTTCTCAAAGTACTACTCTTAATCGCAAAGTAAAAAAAAAAAAAAAAAACTTTTAAGTAAACTATGCATTTTCATGATTTCTATGAGGTCATGATAATTTGTCCCTCAAGGGTTTTGCTTACAAATGAATTTCTAGCTCCCTTAAAGTGCACATCTTAACTGCAAAGTCAAAAAGTACTTTAGATCAAGCGATGCATTTTGCCCATGATCATTTGTGCCATAATGGTTTTGCTTAAAAAATGTATCTCTAGCACCCTTAAAGTGTGTATGTTAACCGAAAAGTGAAAAAAAAAAAAAAAAATACGATATATTAAGAATCCTCAAGGAACCATTATCGTTTTTGTCTGAAAAGGTTTTGCTTACCGATGAATTTCTAGCGCATCTAAAGTGTGCATCATTACAACCAAGTTAAAAAATAAACTACTTTTCACCAAACGATGCATTCTCGCTATTTCAAAGGGTCGATGATCATTCGCATCTCATGGGTTTTGCTTACAAAGGAACAAACGAATGAAAAGGCATATTCTATATTTCATCATCTGAACCATTCTTGCAAGTGCCATATGAGCTTCTAGGTCTTGTTTATTTATGTAAATGCCTTTATTTATTACTTGAAGGAGTATTTTCGCTACGAAGCCAGGGAACTGTCGCACATTTTCAGCATATTTAGATTTAGACTAAGATCGACTTCAGACTAGTGTCTGCATTTTTGCCTGCTAGAACGGAGCTTCCCATTCGAAAGCATAAACATGGTTTGAAGAAACGGAAGCTTGACTGCATAACTTGGGAAAGTCCGATCTGATCTAGAAGTCGGACGTTTTTCGTCTCATGTAAGAGATCTATGAAACTTCCCAAAATGCAATATCATATTCAACAATCAGGCATGAGGTCCATACTATCAGTTGAAACCACAGACGTTAGACCCTTGCAATCTTCCAGCAGTCAGCACTGAGCATAAGTGGGTGGATTAGGAACAGAAAACGGAACAAAAGTGTAGCTTCGCAACGCAGAAATAAGATAGAATTGTCATTCTATTTTGTCGTTTTAAAATGGTTAGATCTAGGTAGATAGGGATAATCCAAAAGAAGGAACGAAAAAGGCAAGGTACAGCAGGAATGGAGGCTAAAAAGCGGAAGCTGCAAACGGAGATCAGGCTCTTTCTAGTATCCGTTCCTCTCGCCCATGACTTTTCTTTACTATCCTGTTTTTAGGGGCCATCCCGGTTAGTAAGTCCACTTGCAACGGCTGCAACTCGGGGGGGGGGGGTAAGACAATCTGAGAGAAAAAGCTAAAGAAATCAAATTAAAAGCACTCTAGCATCTGCAACGTCTAGATCACCAGTTCAAACCATGACTCCGTACGACCGTGCGACCATCTACTGTCGCGATCCGGAAGCACCCACGTGGGCAAGCTCGTAATATATCTTAACAAGAATATTTGGCTGATATTCAAGTAAAAAGTAACAGATTGAGGTTCATTTCTGGTTATTTTCACAAAATGAAAATTTACAGAATCCGGCAGAGAGCAGGGCAGGGAAAGGTTTCTCAAACGTCAAGGTTAGAAAACTTTCTCAGGGTCGCCCGACACCACCACGACGAACACCTCATGGCTTAAAGCACAAGTTTCTATCGCACTTGACTCCTTTGACTACTTGAGACTGTGCTGAGTTTTTCCAAACAGTGGCAATTGAGAAGACTCTTTGGTCTTGTTATAAAGCATATCTTCTGAGTACCGTCAAACCATTTTTTGGGATCCCAAAACGGAAGTGGCACGATAACTCTGTCAGCACGATAACTCTCGAAGGGAATGAGATATTTTGATGAACTCTTGGTGTGAACTCTTGGTGTGATGACTCTTCGAGTTAAGGGAAAGGTCGGGTTCGTAGATGGGCCCGATAGCTGCATATTTAGGGGAGGGGGAGGGGTTTCAAATTAAGGGGCGACACAAATATTTTTTAAAAGCTAATGAAATATTTGATTAATAGGTAAGACGACATGCTGAACACGAATATGAAAACCATTTTCTCGCCGGACAAGTAATTCACCCGGAATCCAGCTAAAACCGGAAAGTTTATCAAAAGTAAAAGTTATATCTGAAGTTGATTAGATATCCGATTAAGGGGTAAGGAGACATGGTGAATCAGAATTTGAAAATCATTTTCTCGTCGGAAAAGTATATTGGCCGGAATCCGGCGAAAACCGGAAAGTTTGTCGAAAATAAAAGATTAACCTGAAGTTGATTAGAGGTTCGATTTAAGGATAGTGAAACATGCTCAATCCGAAGATGAAAATTATTTTGTCGCTGGACAAGTAGATCGCCTGGAATCCGGCCATAACCGGAAAATCTGTTAAAAGTAAAATTTTTATATGAATTTCATTAGGTGTTCGATTTACGGGTAAGAAGGCCTGCTGAATTCGTGTATGATAATCATTTTATACCTGGACACATTTCACCACGAATCCTGCTGAAATCGGAAAATTTGTTAAAAGTTGAAGTTTTATGTGAAGTTGATTATGGAGACATGGATGGTATGGAGATACGCTGAATCTGTTTTTGAACTTCTTTTTTTTGCAAGACAAATAGTGCGCCCGGGATCCGGCTGAACCGGAAATTTGGCAGAAGCAAGGCAGGAACTTTCGTCAAAGTAGACATGACGCAGGCTATGGGGGTAAATTCACGTGCTGAATCCATATTTGAACTTCGTCTTCTCCGATGATTACCATTGGACCGCTACAACACCCGATCGTCTGTAAATATTAGATTTTTGGGATCCCATCGAAATCTTTGGTCTTGTTAACACATGAAGTTTGACTAAATATCTGAAGTAGTGGATTGTCCCCAGGATTTTCAACGGTCGTCTCAATAGATGGTTTCTTCATCCTCTGTCCAATCATCTTGACATAAAAGCTCAGTTTCCTGCTGAGTCTACAGGCCCAGGTCACAACGGTAGTCATTGTCACATGTCTACAGTAGGCTATGGCTTCTATTTCACGAACCAAAAATTCCCTAACAAAGACGAAAGCCATCGAGGCCATATAAAACGGGAATAGATCGGCCATTTAAACTCGCCTTCGGCTTGGACAGGTTCAATGGCCGTCTAGTTGTTATGATATCAACCTCGATGTCGGAAGCTAACCTTTAGTACCAAAAGGTCCTGGTGCCCGGGACGCTGGTTCACCGGTGCTTGTTCACATAATTTGTCCCTTTGCTTTCACTGACACGGACCAACCAACATGAGATTTTCCCTAGTTCGAATACAGGCAAAATACTCAGTTGTCCCATCTGTAGTATTTTAACTCACGTCATTTGCTTTACAGAGCAACCTAAATCATGCGGGACCGACTGAAAAGGGCATGGCATTTTGCATTGCAGGAGGCACACCTTCACCGCATAGTGCGCAAGTACTTCTGGCACAAATGATCTTGGGCCATAGGGGGACCGAGACCGTAACGTTTGGAACACATGGAGCGTGTTCCATCCTACTTACCGTAGATGCTACGCGTGACGTCACGAATTCTGGACGTTTGGAACACATGGAGCGTGTTCCATCCTACTTACCGTAGTTACTACGCATGACGTCACGAATTCTGGATTTTAGCCGTCAAGGCTGGAACGATTTTTCTATTTTCCCGCAGAAATTCAAACCACGGACGAATCCGACCAATCACGTTACAGAGATACGTAGTTACTACGCTTACTACGGTACCGAGCGTGGTAAGCAAATAGTTATTATTAGTTACTATTTCGAGAAGGTTGGAACGGTCAGCGTAGTAACTTTTGGTGAGATTGGAACGGAAATAGTAAATAATAGTTACTATTTGTAGAAGGGTGGAACACGCTCATGGTGTGTGCCATGAGACATAAGAACACATAGCCTAAAAACAAGGTATGGACGGTGCCTCTTCTTGTACAAGAAGGGCTTCTTTTAGAACATGCCATCCTAGTACCTGACAGTGCCTCCTGCACCATGCTCCTTATAGTACCCATACCTTCTGCACCATGCCGTGCTGTGCCTTCTTTTAGTCGACCACAACGGTTCGGTCTAGTACCGCCTTCATAGGTTTCACGCTTGTGTCTATCCTCCAGAATGTTCCAGGTTGTAGCCACCTGAAATAAAGCCCTAGAACATAGCTCCCGACGGTATCTCGCACGTTCGGGAACAGACATCCTGTGGATATCTCTAAAGGGACATTTCTATTGACTGAGGTTGGAAACGGCTCCACCTGGGATGTTACTTATGTTGTGAGATGGAATGACGAGTTAGACGATGTGTAAACAAGCATCGATCTGTCCATTCTGGAGTCCAGGGACCCCCTTGGACTGGAGGGCTTTGCCTGCTTTTCTTATTCGCAGAAGTCAGTAGACCAGAAGAATTGAGGTCATTGGCTTCTAGATGTTGAGTGCAAAAGAAGACAAGATTAAAGTAGCAAAAAGTGGATTGATATACCGGAAAGTAAGAGATAAACCATCATTTATCAGAAGGAATGGGTATTATGAATACCAACTGTACCTTTTATTTCTGGAATATTAGGATCAGCCAACATTACTCATAGAAGCAGAAAATCAAATTGGTGAATTTTTTATTTTTTAAAACTTACATCTTTTTCTTAGAAACGTCTTAGAAACCAAGAAAAAATTAAAATTATTTAACTGTTTTAACTAAACTGCAATTTTTCTCGGAAAAACTTCCAGCAAACATATCTCATCGGAAAGATAAGTTCAAGTTTTTTAATTTTACAGAAAAATAAAAATCAATGAGTGACGGTTATAGAAATTTGAAAGGAAATATATTAGTTTGACGGTAAGTTTAAGGTTAGTTTTTGACGTGGAATTTAATTATGACATAATTTTCTCTCTTGAGATTCATTTACGTCACACAGGCTACATAACATACAGGCTGAATGGCCTTATAATGAACAAACCCGTCATATCTCTCAAGATTTATAATTACAAAATGTATTAGTTTGGCAGTAACTTCAGGGTTCTTTTCGAGTCCAATCATGACATCAGGATTTCCCTTGGCACATGTATAGGTCATGTAGGCTATATAGCCTATAGGCTGCATAGCCTATACATCCTATAAAGATTTTTTTTTTTTCAAACACAAACCTGCTTTCACAAACCTGATTTATTTTTTAAACACGAACCTGCTTTTCAAGCCGAGAACGTAAACTGCGTCGGATAAGACAGCACCTGTAGGTAACCTTCATTTTGGCTTATAAGGGAAATTTAGGCATATAAAGATAAAATTTAACAGCCTGTATTTCCTGTAGGTCAAAGTGATGGGTTTTCTAGTACTGTTCATGTTAGGTATCTTGTCGACAATGTAATACCATGCTTGCCCTTTGTTGGGAAGCTGTCGAACCCTGGCTCAATTTCGGACCGGTCAAAACTCAGAAGCACTTCGGTGAACCAGTGATTCGCGAAACAACATCAGCCTTAGAAGTCAAGAACTTAGGGCACGTGCGACAAATTTTGGCCGGACAATATTGACCCGCACCCACCCGCCTGCAGCCGAGTTTTTTATGGCACTTGCCCTTCGGCCAAGTGCCATATAGCGATCGCAATTTCTGTCGGTCCGTCGGTCTGTCCAGGTTTTGCTAGTTCGGGCACTTCCACATAATCTAGAACGATGAAACTTGGCAGGCATATCAGGGACCCCAAAAGATTAGTTGGAAATATTCACTTCACCGACCTGAGCATCGTGGGGGGAGTGGAGGGAGGTGGAATCCGGAATCTAGAGGTATTTATAACTTTTGAACGGGTGATCGGATAGCAATGAAATTGGATATTTGGAATGGTCTCGTGCCTCAGACGTCCCACTTAAAATCCGGATCGGATCCGGTGACTCTGGGGGGAGGTGGAAACCGGAAATCTTTGGAAATGCTTAGAGTGGAGGGACTGGGACCAAGCTTGGTGGGAAGAACTTGCTCAAGTCCTAGATACATTGTTGACATAACCGGACCGGATTTGGGCACAGTGGGGGGACTTGGGTGGGGGGGGGATTCGGTGATCCCGCGGGTTCGGACTAGGACGATGAAATTTGGTATGCATATTAGGGATCCGAACTGACTGCCTTAAGATTAGTTGTTTCCCCGAACCGACCATCGTGGGGGGTGTGGAGGGATGGGGAATCCAGAATCTAGTGGCATGCATAACTTTTGAACGGGTGAACAGATTTGAAGGAAACTTGGCAGGTGGAAAGAGCTATCGTCTCAGATGTTCCACGTTAAGTCCGGATCGGATCCGATTCTTGTTGGGGGAGCTGGAGGGGGGCGGCGGAAATCTCGTGATACACTTAGAGTCGAGGGATCGCGATAGAATTTGAAAACAAGTATAAACCCTGTAGACACGTTCTTGACAAGTTCGAGGTCAATGTTCGCCGTAGAACCAATGTCTTTCGTTGTCCCCCTGTTCGCGTTTTCCACCCTTTGCGCCGGGAAGCAGGTAGGATGCGGCAAAATTTGGACAGAGCAACTGCAGGTCGTCGGAATACGTGCATGAACCGGTTTAGTCCTCTGGCTCTGATTGGGATTGACAAAGCAGTCGGTGTGATCTGCCAGTGTTTGCAATTACCTGTAATTCTCAGGTATAATTGGCGTCTTTTGTGGAATAAGTTGATTTCGCGTGCCTCTGCGGCTTTCATTGGCGAAGTTTGGGGGACATTTAGAAGTATCGACAAGACAGGACCCTCGTAGTCTGAGGCAACATTCAGTGTCTTCTGTGAGCTTTCGACTTAATCGGCAATCAGTGTGATCTAGGGTAAAACGATAGAAAGTTATAGGATATTTATCAAGAACTGTGTTGACTTGTCCATTTTATCTCTCAATGGAGCCTCCGTCCGGTCATAGCATACCTAAGTCATGCAGATTATCTTCTCTGGGCCCTTGTCTATCCTGCATTCCCCGCTAGTTATGTCTTTCTCTACTGAGCCGAGTGCAAGAACAAATAAGCGCAGAATTACGTGGTTTCCTGTTGATGCTTGAATTATTGATGGCTGCACATCCGTGCTGCCTTTGCTCAGAAAGTCAAAGTGATCTTACCTTCCTTCCATCCCCAACTCTGAAGCAGCTTCCTCCTATGCTTTCAGGACCAGATGCCTCTGCTTGCGTTTCTTACTGTTCTTTCCATGTTTAACTGGCTGACATTTGACAGCTAACATCATTTTTCCAACAATTAAATCCACTTTCCAAGATTTTTGAGGCGCGATTGTGTAGCTGTAGTTGAAATAATCCAACTACAGCGATTCTCCGAAATATCGCAGAGAATGTGTAGCTTTGTGGCGCGAAATTTGGGGTCGACGAAAAATCGTGCTATTCTGCGGATATTCGCGTCAGTGGGAACGCACGGTACAGCGATTCTCCGAAATATCGCAGCGAATTTGTAGCTTTGTGGCGCGAAATTTGTGGTCGACGAAAAATCGGGTTATTTTGCGAATATTCGTGTCAGTGGGAACGCACATTGAGACCAACAGCCAGGCTAGAATGGCATACTACTAAATACTGAAAGTTGACTGCTAATCATTCATCTTTAGACCTGGCTTGTTATGTATTTGGTCATTTTGGCGCATCTTAGCTAGGGTATGCTTACAACAGGGATGCGTATAGGTATGAGCCCATGTCATGTGTGTATGACATAAATAAATGACCTGTAATAAAATCGGTTTTCTGCGCGAGACTGATCCTACATAGGCCTGACATAGCGTTTTTCCGTGCTCCCACAAACAGTTTGTGGGTCGATTGTGGCTCGAAAAGAGTGTTTCCGCGGTGTTTTGTGCGGCCCACAACTGTCTTTCCGCGACCAACAAGACTTTCGTGGCCCGCTTTGTGGCTCAAATTTGACAAACAACTGGCGAGGTGATTGTCGATTTTGTGGCTCGATTCCGGCGGGAAATTCAAAAAAAGCAACAAAATAGTGTCTAAACAATAAAGTTAACTACTTTTTCAAGCATGTAGACTTAAAACTGAGGACGTCTTTTGCAAATAATGGTAAAGAAATAACTCTCAAACTCCCCCAACTGTGTCTCTACAGCTTATCCCGATCCCGTCCCGATCTCTCGACTCTAAGCGTTTCACGAGAATTCTTGCATCCCCTCCAGCTCCCCCCCCCCAGTTGTTGGATTCGTTCACGAACTTGAAATTGATCATCTGCGGCAGTTCGTCCTGACATTTCTCAAGTTTCATTCACGTTCGATCACCCGTTCTAAAGTTCTGCATGTCACTAGATGCTGAATTCCCCATCCCTCCACTCCCCCAAGATCACCGTATCGGGGAAGGAACTATTTTCAAGTAACCTAGGAAAGTACCCAATATGTCTGCCAAATTTCATGGTCGTAGTACATCTAGAAGTACCCTAACTCGTGATCACCGCGGAAATCCAAGAAACCACTTCCGACACCCTCCACTGCGACACGATCCGGTCCTATTTTGTCAATAAAGTATCTAGGGTTAATGCTCGTTCTTCCCTTTAAGTTCCATCCCGATCTCTCGACCCTAAGCGTTTCAAAAGATTTCCGGTCCCCCCTCTACCCCCCCCCCCTTATCGGATTCGGGCCAGACTTGAAATGGAAAATCTGAGACACTTGTTCTTCACACTTGTCAAGTTTCATGCATGTCCGATTACCTGTTCCAAAGTTATGTATGCTTCTAGTTTAGATTCTCCATCCCTCCACTCCCCCCGCAATGGCTGGATCGGGGAAGTGATTATTTCCAAGTTAACCTGGTCGGTTCCCTCATATGCCTTCCAAGTTTTATTGTCCTAGCTTATGTGGAAGCGTTTCAGGAGATTTCCTGTGCCCCCCCCCTCCAGCCCCGCCCCCCCCCCCCACAGGTATTGAAACTGGTCTGGATTTGAAACTAAATATCCGAAACACTTGTCCTTGACACATGTCAAATTTCACGCATGTCCGATTATCCTTTCCAAAGTTATGCGTGTTAATAGTTTCCGGATTTCCCATCCCTCCACCCCCCCCCCCCCCCCCCACTATGATCGGATATGTAAAGTGATTATTTCCAAGTTAATCTGGTCGGTTCTTTAATATTCCTGCCCAGTTTCATTGTCCTAGCTTATGTGGAAGCGTTTCAGGAGATTTGTTTAGCTTAACCACTTTCGTTCTGACCACTTGGTAATCTTTAAACCGTATCTACTCTCACATTCGCTTCCAAATACATCAAGTTGTGGCGCCGTGGTAGAGCATCGGACCCGCGCCATAGAGGTTCGTGGATCAATCCCACATTTGGGCAGCGTTCTTTTTGCTACCTTTTGCTCCCCTTTTGCTTTATAGTTTCCGGACTCCCGGATCCGGGGAAAGTCGGATTGGGGAAGTGATTATTTGTAAGTTGATCTGGTCGGGTCCCTGATATGCCTGCAAAGTTTCATCGTCCTAGCTTGTGTGGAAGTGCCCGAACTAGAAACACCTGGACCGATCGCCCGACCGACAGACCGACGGACGGACAGAAATTGCGATCGTTATATGGCACTTGGCCGGAGGGCAAGTGCCATAAAAAGGTACGGTAGCGAATACTCTATGCCAAAGTTTTGTTCCGGCGAAAGCTGACCAAAGGTTGCTGCCTTGTTTATATTACTGTTATATTAGGGTGGGAGCTCGAACTTGGAAACGAGTGAACTTCCAGTATTTTTGTATGGCACTTGAGCATACTCAGGTGCCATATAGCGATTGTAATTTCTGTCGGTCTGTCCCGGTTTTGCTAGTTTGGGCACTTCCACATATGCAAGACGATGAAACTTGGCAGGCATATAAGGGACCCAACCAGATTAACTTGGAATCACTCTTCCCCGATCCGGCCATCGTGGGGGGGAGTGGAGGAATGGGAAATCCGGAAACTAGTAACATGCATAACTTTAGAACGGGTAATCAGACATGCATGAAACTTGACATATGTCAAGAACAAGTACTTCATGTGCTCAGTTTCAAATCCGGACCAGATCCGATAACTGGGGAGGGGGGGGGGGGCTGGAGGGAGGTACCGGAAATCTCGTAAAACGCTTCCTACATAAGCTAGGACGATGAAACTTGGCAGACGTATCAGGAAACCGAACAGATTAGCTTGGAAATAATCACTTCCCCGATCCGGCCATGGTGGGGGGAGTGGAGGGATGGGAAACCCGGAAAGTAGTAACATGCATAACTTTGGAACGGGTAATCGGACATGCATGAAACTTGAAATATGTCAAGAACAAGTGTTCCTATGTTGAATTTCAAACACGAAGCAAAATCGCGATAACTGGGGGGGGGGCTGGACCGGGACACTGGAAATCTCGTGAAACGCTTCCACATAAGCTAGCACAATGGGCTAATCTGATATGCACAGGCATATCAGAGAACCACCAGATTAACTTGGAAATAATCGCTTCCGCGATCCAGCCATCGTAGGGGGGGTGGAGGGATGGGGAATCCGGAAACTAGAAAAAATGCATAACTCTGGAACGGATAATTGGAGATGCATGAAACTTGACAATTGTGAAGAACACAATTGTCAGTGTCTCAGATTTGTCAGAAGAACACAATTGTCAGTGTCTCAGATTTTCAAATTCAAATCTGGATGGAATCCGAAAAACTGGTAGAGGGGGGGGGGGAATCTCTTGAAATGCTTAGGGTCGAGAGATCGGGATGGAAATTAAAGGGAAGAACAAGCATTAACCCTAGATACTTTGTTAACAAAACAAGACCGGATCGTGTCACAGTAGAGGGGGGTTGGAGGGCGTTTTCCCGGATTTTCGGTGATCACGAGTTAGGGTACTTCGACATGCACTAGCACCATGGACACTTGGCAGACATTAGGTACTCTCCCAGATCGACTTGAAAATAGTTCCTTTCCCGATCCGATGATCATGTGGGTAATGGAAGGATGAGGAATCCGGATTCTAGTGACATGCATAACTCTAGAACGGGTGATGAGACGTGCATGAAACTTGTCAAGTGTCAAGAACAAGTGTCTCAGATGATCAATTTCAATTCTGGAACGGATCCGATAATTTCATGGGCGGAGCTGGAGGGGGGGGGGGGCCGGGTTCTGTGACTTAGAGGGAAGAACAAGCATAAGCCGTAGATACATTATTGACCAAAAAGGACCGAATCGTGTCACAGTGGGGGGAGTTGGAGTGTGTTTTCCACAGTCCCCGATGGTCACGAGTTAGGGTACTTCCAGATGTACTATGACCGTGAAAATTTGCAGGCATTTTAGGGACTCTATCAGATTGGCTTAAAAATAGTCCCTCCCCCGATCCGACATTTTAGGGACTCTATCAGATTGGCTTAAAAATAGTCCCTCCCCCGATCCGACAATCGTTGGAGGAAGAAACAGTTGCCAATGAGTGGTATAACCATTTCAGATTTACTGGATCAAGCCCATTTTCTTATGAAATGAATATCGGGAGAGAGATCCAGCCTTGAAAACTGCAAACCGTGTCTGACAAACATACTAACTGTTCTTACAAGTGCCATATGAGCTTTCAGCTCTTGTTTTTTTTAATAGTTGCAGACGGAGAGCTGTGAGCCACGAAATTTTAGTTATTGTTTACTAGTTAGCACAATCCTATAGGGCTAACCTTTTGCTGTTTTAACGTTCATTTAAAAAAAAAAACCTAACTAAATGGTAACCTGGTAACCCTTGGTAAACCGGATGAGATGAACGGTCAAGAAGAAGCCCGGTTAGTAGGACTCCTACAGTGACTTTACCGAGGGTTTACTTACTCCCCGGCACTTGGTGTGTACCCTATCCCGCACCGGACACTTGGTGTAGGGCAGCCCCTCGGACTTTCCTTCCCTACTAGTATAATCTTTCTATAATAAGAATCCTCCTGCTTCAAATGCATCTTGTCCACCATTGAGACAAGTCTAGTCCCTTTTAAGCTGTTGCCATATTTATCCTCGTTATTGTTTGTATAGTCTATTTTGTATTTGTGATATACATTTTTTATGGCACTTGAACTCCGGTCAGGTGCCGTATAGCGATCGCAATTTCTGTCCGTCCGTCGGTCGGGCGGTCGGTCCAGGTTTTTCTAGTTTGGGCACTTCCGCACAAGCTAGGACGAGTGGCAACTTCGCAGGCATATCAGGGACCCTACCGAATCAGCTTACAAATAATCACTTCCCCAATCGACTTTCCCCGAATCCGGAAGTCCAGAAATTATAAAGCAAAAGGGGAGCAAAGGGTAGCAAAGAAAAGCGCTGCCCAAATGCGGGATCGATCCACGGACCTCTCTGGCGCGGGTCCGACGCTCTACCACGCCGCCACGACTTAAAGTAAGACCAAGTGGTCAGAACGAAAGTGGTTAAACTAAACAAATCTCCTGAAACGCTTCCACATAAGCTAGGACAATAAAATATCAGGGAACCGACCAGATTAGCTTGGAAATAATCACTTTCTAGATCCGATCATAGTAGGGCGAGTGGAGGGATGGGAAATCCGGAAACTATTAACATGCATAACTTTGGAAAGGGTAATCGGACATGCGTGAAACTTGACATGTGTCAAGGACAAGTGTTTCGGATGTTCAGTTTCAAATCCGGACCAGATTCGATACCTGTGGGGGGGGGCTGGAGGGGGGCACAGGAAATCTCGTGAAACGCTTCCACATAAGCTAGGACAATAAAACTTCGAAGGCATATGAGGGAACCGACCAGGTTAACTTGGAAATAATCACTTCCCCGATCCAGCCATCGACGGGGGAGTGGAGGGATGGAGAATCCGGAAACTAGAAGCATACATAACTTTGGAATGGGTAATGAGACATGCATGAAGCTTGACAAGTGTGAAGAACAAGATTTCAGATCTCAGATTTCAATTTCAAATCTGGCCCGAACTGGGGGTGCGGGTAGAGGGAGGGCCGGAAATCTTTTGAAATGCTTAGGGTCGAGGGATCGGTATGGAACTTGAAGGGAAGAACGAGCATTAACCCTAGATACTCTATTGACAAAATAGGACCGGATCGTGTCGTATTGGAGGGTGTCGGAGGGGGTTTCTTGGATTTCCGCGGTGATCACGAGTTAGGGTACTTCCAGATGTACTATGACCATGAAATTTTCTAGACATATCAGTTACTTTCCTAGTCGACTTGACAATAGTTCCTTCCCCGATACGGTGATGTTCGGGGAGTGGAGGGATATGAAATCCAGCATCTAGTGACATGCATAACTTTAGAACGGATGAACGGACGTGAATGAAACTTGACAAGTGTCAGGAGCAGGCTCCTCAGATGATCAGTTTTAAGTTCGAAACGAAACCGATTACTGGGGGGGGGGCTGGAGGGGAGTGCAAGAAATCTCGTCAATCGCTTAGAGTCGAGAAATCGGGATGGGACCTGGAGGAAAGAACAAGCATAAGCCGTAGAGACAATACTGACAAAACAGGACCGGATCTTGTCACAGTTGGGGGAGTTTGAAAGGGTTTTCCACAATTCTGGTCGGTACTTCCAAACGTGCTATGACCATGAAACTTGGCAGGCATGTTAGGGATTCTGTCAGATTGGCTTAAACATTGTCCCTCCCCCGATTCGAACATCGTTGTGGGAGAAAAAGTCCTCAGTGAGTGGTGTAACCATTTCAGATTTAGTAGTTCAAATCGATTTTCTGATGAATCAATATCGGGAGAGAGATGCAGCCTTGACAACTGCGAACCGTATCTGACAAACATGCTAATTGTTCTTACAAGTGCCAAATGAGTTTTCAGCTCTTGTTTATGAATGTTATGATTATTTGCTCTGGATCAAGAATTGCCGGGGTCTGTAACCTTTTTTTTTTCAGTTTTTCTTTGTGTCTCATCATTTTAGCGAATAAAGGCCTTTCATCAATAAAGTCCGCCTGGTAATTCTCAACTCTCTATTCTCTCTATTTCCTCATATCGCCTTTATCTTCCTCCAGTTGAATCAGTCTCTTCCGGTTCCAGGAAGCGACGCTGAAGAACTTCAGAGCCTGTTTCAATCAAAGAGCTGACGTGCGACTTCAGATTGAAAAGCTATTAGGTGCTAGGAGACTATGTAATGGGGCCTGGTTTGTGACTGACGTTTATAGAGATGGTGAAGGGGCTCTGAGGTTTCTGTCTTTGACGTGAGTGCTCGCGATGAAAACTGGCGGACAACTTTGTCTCAAAATCGAAGAGAGTCGACATTACCGAAGAGGGTCGACGTTATCGAAGAGGACGAAGTAATCGAAGAGGAAGAGGTAAAGGGTCGACGATCGAAGAGTTTGACGTAAGCTTCCTGATAGGTCGAGATCTGATTTCAAGGTAGTTGACGATGTCTTGCTCTTTTCCTCATCGTCAGTTTTTCCAGTAGGGATCAGGACTGGCACAAGGGCCTTCTTCATCAGGTCTGTCCGCATCGACGTCTTACGTGCGAACTACGTGCACACGCAATCAGAAAAGATTTCTGCATCGATATACATGCGAGATTCGCGTCACTATGGGGAAACCTACATGCGATGCGTCGAAATTTCGTAGCGAATAAGGGAATTTGCATCCGACTGCCAAAATCTGGCTGAACATAAATGAAGAGCCCGATCTACTAAAGCTATAATAACATAAAAATGGTGGTTCGATGAAAAGTGGATATATCGGTCACTGTGAGTTGGTTTTCGGTAAACTGAAAACAATAAGGCTCCGTCTCTTTTTATGGCAAGCATATCCAGGAAGGGTAGCTTGTTCTCCGACTCAATTTCAACTGTGAATTTTATGTTTGGATCAACAGAACTGAGATGGTCCAGGAACGTCATTAGTTTCTCTTTTCCATGTTCCCAAGTGCTCAAAATATCATCCACAGTTCTTGGATCTTCGACTGGACCACCTCCGCGATGTTTTGTTTGGAAACGGTTATCCGGTAAAATTGATTGACGCAACAATTGGAAAACGCAAAGAGCTGTTTCGTCACCCCCCTTCACCCCCAACCAGTGAACCTGAGAAAAAGGTCTACGTACCACTTCCATATGTAAATGGCCTCACAGACAAAATCAAAAAGATTCTTACCCCTCATAACATCTCGGCATACTTCAAAAGCTCCAACACAGTTGCTTCTTATCTTTACTCTGGTAAAGACCCGATTTCCGAGACAAACTGCCAAGGAGTTTACAAGATCCCATGTTCATGTGACAAATGGGATATTGGTAGGACCAAGAACAAATAAGAGCAAGAACTGCTGTCTCCCTATCTCTGTCACACCACCAAGCTGAGACGAGTCGAGTCCCGACGCAAACGAGCGGAGGTGGATCTTACCCGGGACATCAAAAGTCGTTACCTCTACAGAGAAGGTGTAACGCAGTAAACCACTGAGGAAGAAAAATCGAATGGAGGCAGCAGTAATAAGCCTGTTCACACTGGGCTGGGCGGGCGCTGAAACAGCGGTTGCCGGCTCATTGATTCAGACAAGCTTTCGGGGGTTGACTTGAAAACTCCGAAGCAATTAAGAATATATCAAATATACAGAAACTGCCATTTGATGCAAAGCAGATTTTATAAATGCGTCAAATTTAGTTAAAAGTACGACACTGTATATATATCTGTATTGAAAAACCCAAAGGCCGTATACAGGTAACGTAAGATATATGGTAACGTAAATTGTATCTTTTCGGGGTCAATTCAATTAAGTGGTGTCAATATCCAGAACAAAAAGAGATAAATTTCATTCCAGGTATTTGCTCTCATCTGAGAATATCAGATGAAAACAGGCAGATTCTTTAAAAAAAAAAAAAGGCCGTGTTTCAGGTTTAGTAGGCTCAGTGAAAGTGAACAAATATTACGCAGATGGAATAGGCATCTACTCTGACAAACTAACCAGAAACAATTTTGAATTAAATTTAAAAAAAACTAGGACTTCTATGTGGGTCCTAGACAAAATAGAACCTTGATAGAACCCATGTGGCAAGGCCTCAGTACGAAAACCAAAGACTTTATTTGATGGGAAAATACACCGTTGACATCAAATTTTGTGTAAGTAGTGAACTAAAAGACAAACGAGATAGACCAGGTTGAGGTGAACTTTCGTCTTTCGATTAACTACTGAATCGAAATCTAACTCACTAAATCGAAATGTATACAATTATACATTTCGGAAAACTCACTTACATTTTGACTATTCCATGCTATTCTACCATTTCGGTAATTTCAGTAATCCTCGAAAGCCTTCATTACGCTCTTAATTTACACTCGTCTGACAAAATTAATACTACAGATGTTGAAACTCAATGGGTCATGACTTCAGTGAGTGTGCTTCAAATCCCGTATACACGGGCGACCAAGAAATGGCTCCACCTCCGCTCATTGTTGTCGGAACATTTTTAGTCGGTCGATGGACGAGAGACCATTGTTCTTACTCGTTATTTGTTCTTGGTAGGACGCACCAGCACCTGTCTGATCACCTCCACGAGCACAGAACCAGCGTAGACGCAACCCTTCGGTGCCAAAACAGACCCGAGAATTTCTCTAGTGCTCTAGCTGAACACATTTATGATCACCCGATAACAGTATCAGATTTGATGAAAGTAAAATAATAGGGAGACAGACAAGTCTGGGGCAGTTCATACGTGAAGCATTGAAACAAAAAAATACGAAATAAGGGACTTAGCTTTAAACAGAGATACTGGGAGTTTCGTATAAACCCATTGTACAATAGATTCCTAGAAAAGGATGCCGCATTTCTAAGATCCCCTCAAACCCCACTTTGTGTGCCACCAAACCTACCATCCAAAATAAACATCCCTTCCAATAAAACTCGACCGACCAGACGTGCAGCAAACCGATTGCGAACATGCGAATTCACCAAGCGCTGAATGCGTAATAATGCCGTAATTATCCCAGAGCACCCTTAGGGCATACATAGGTTGGGAACCACTGCTCTAGAGTAGACCCCGACGCCGCGCCGATTCAAAGAATCGGCGGCGGCGAGGGGTAAAAGGGTCAGCAGTTTTTTCGGCGGCGCGCCGCCGATTGATCGGCGTTTCCCGTACTTTAGCACCTCTAACCTCGCCTTTCATGGTTGTTTTAGCTTCACATAATTTTAATATTTACAAAACTTGTACATCAATCTTACAAGCTAGGGCCAAATAAACAAAAACAAGTCAGATACAGTTTTAATGGTCGGCAGTTCTGATTTCAATCACGTATTAATCAAGAGTAGCCTTTATGTGCCTGATCTGATGACTATTATATCAGACGGGTTTGACCAGATTCATGAATCTGAATCTGGTCAAACATTATCACCAAAGATGTAATCACAGAATGGCTTTTGCTAAAACTATAGACTATATACAGTATCGCTTCCTAAGCGTCAATGCTGAACTAGCAAGAAAGTGCGTAGACTGGACTTAAAAGAGATCACTTCTTAATGACCTTACATGTCTTAAAATTATCATGGACAAACTGCATTTGGTTGACCCTATGGGGCTTGATACTGCTTCGTTTAGCACAAACTATCAGTCCAGTAGTGGAAAAAATTCGCTCCGCTGCTGCACTTGTCGCTGGAATCGCCAAACATTTCGCGCCAAAGCAGCCACCCACGGAAATTGCTGGGCGTATTTTTTCCAGGACCCTAGTACATCAAAGTCAACCTCGCATATATTGGCTTCTGCGGCTATGCTAAGGTACAAGTCGACTTGCCGCCGAATAATGGCATCGTTTTGTCAATCCTCGCCTTCTTCATGAATCGACCGTTTCTCAGCGCTGGCACAAAAGTAAACTCTTGAATGTATGGCAATGTCGTCAGAACTGGGGTGTGCCATAATTTTTGTCAGTGCAATACAAGTACAAGAACAAGAATAAACAAAAAAAAGTGTGGGGCGCCGAAACACAAGCGAATTGCCGCCGCCGATGTATCAGCGGCGGCGATCGGCGTGCCGCCGTTAAAGGGGCGCATTTTAGCCGTTTGAATTTCAGCGTGACGCCGCTGATTTTCGGCGCGGCGTCGGGTTCTACTCTAGAGTACTGCAGTTAAGAGATCGGGCTATTTCACGCGCGCATGAATCTGCTGGTCAGGAGAGTTTAGTTATGTGAAATTATTTGTACAGTGACGGGGAAGGCGAAGGATTATATAATTGCTGGGTGAAAGCTTCTGCGCCTTCCCAGGGAATTGGTAAAATGTAAATAGACACAGAATTGTAAAATAATCACAGATTCGTACATATACACTTTTAGCACGCAAATTTTAATATTCTTTATTTTATTTGAATTTCTTTGTCGTTTCAGTCCGCATCGTTCTTCTGGTTTTTAGTTACAAATCGTTGTATGTTTTGTTGGTTCCGCATCGTTTTTCTGTTGGTATTGTGTTGGATTTAATGATTTAGTTGTTTGTTTTTTTTCGCTGGGGACGGTTTGCCGGAAGTGCAACCAAAATATCCGAATTTATAATTATCCGTCGCACATCATCCTAGAGGGATAATTAGCTGATCGAGAAAAAAAACCGAAGATCACGGTTTTCTATTTCTTTCGAAGAAGGGAAAGACAAGTAAACAAATAATTTATGAAATGCGAAGACAAAAAATTATATCCTAATGCTTCCGAGTTAGTATGCTTAACCTAAACTTCAAACTAACTTCTCCTGCACTTGCACAAGAATTCTTGCACTTATTTCTCCTGACGATCAGGTTTGGGTCCTCACGGACTTGAATTCCTGTCAGGATTTGCGGCAGCATCAGTAATTCTATACGAAAAGAATTGATTTTTTAAACTTTATAATGAAAAGGAAGAAAAAACGCGACCGGGAAAAAGCGATCGTCTGTTCACAGCATAAGCCCTTACGACTCGAAAGCCACGAAGAAAGTCATCCCATTCCCAAGATCTGAGGAAGCTGCATCGTGTATTCAAATTATAAAGATGAATAATAAGTAGTACAATATCAGATAAAAGCCAGCTAGAGAAAAGCAGCGCAACCTATTAGCTGGAACAAGGGAGAAGGAGAATTCAAAAGCTGGGTTCGTCTAGCATAATATTTCCATTTTTCATGAATGAGTAACTCGATTTCACTTTGAATTCTGGGGTTTTCGGAGAAGAGAAACTGTCGTAACAACTCCCAATCTTCCCGGCTGCCTTGGCAATTGGAGAGAACGAAGTGCATTGCAGTCGGATGTCCACGCGGTACCCTTTCTCTAACGAAATCTGAAAGCAAGAGAATATCCTTTATGTACAGTAGAGGTATGCTTCTTTGAACAGTTCTCTATTTTAAGCCACCTTGCTTTATTTTTATTTATTTAAACGGAAACAGAAATACTCCTTGAGCCCAAGCTGAGTGGAAAACATATATTCAATCAATGGCTAATAACGGTTAATAACTAGTAAGCAGTATGATGCTTTGGTGGCAGCGGTATTGCGCCCCCTTTTACTGAGGGGCCTATTCAGGCTGTTAAACACCAGGGACTGGAGGAAATGAACCTGCAATAAATAAATACAGCTTCTATGAACTATAAGTATTTTATTTTTATTATGGATTTTTAATTTTCATTAAATGTTATTTATAAATCGATGTAGGTAAAAACTAGTGCTGAGATTTCATTTTTTACATGCTATAACGGGGTTTCTTCTGATGTTATAAGCCGTTATCTTTGATCTGATAGGTAGCGTTCTTGAGGCTTATGATCGAACACACTGTTCTTTATTCCCAGGGAGATAGCGGGACACAGCTCTTTATTCGCAGAAGTATAACGTAACACTAAATACAAAATGTAAAACGATGGCCCAAGACCCCCATCCGGAAACCCTGATTTTCCAGCTGTAACCCCCAACTGTAAAGGCTCTGAGGAAACATAAATTGCTGGGCTGGAGACGGATTAATGTGACAGGGCAATTTGAGTCCAGCGTGAGAGCCGTCTGTTTCAACCCTGCATCTTTTCCCCAGATACTTGTTATAGAATTCCCACCCCCCAAAATTTGTCCCAACAAATTCGCAAACAATTAATCACTCATTCTACAAATGGTAAATAATACATAGCACTTGCAACGATAAAATACAGCAAAGTGAATAATCGGCATTGAGTCTGAAACAGTTAAAAAAATTTGAGGATAGCAAAATGGGTAAAAAAATGTCGTACTCTTAAGTGTAACTTAAGTTCCGTAATAGATAGGCTTTCTAGGTCGAAGATTTCTGCCACTGTTAGCACTACTTGGGTTAGTAACATACTGGTTGGTTCTAGTTTCATGCTGGTTAGTGTTGTTAACATCTGAGTGCGTAGAAAGCGAAGAAGTAGCATTTGGCGACGCATTGCTAGTTGCTTGTACGGTATGAGCTTCTGAGGGTACAGAAACGCTGCTGTCTACCCTCAAGTCGTAAGCATTGCGTAGCTCGAAAGTTTGCAGTGGTCGCATTACAGACGAAATGGGGTTTGGAGCAACTTTATTTGGTTGAATAGGTGGGATGGCCTCACTACTGGGTAACCGCATATCAAATTCCATTTGATCTTTGATTGTGCGCTTATTAAAAGGTTTTAGATGGCTTTTGTGGACAGTTCGAGTTTTTCGATTTGCCATGTCGGATACTTCGAACCGATTTCCTTTCAACACTTCGCGAACAACGACTGGACCAGTCCAGCGGTCACCAAGCGAGCCTTCCGTTTTCCGAAATTTGTGGTTTCGCATGAACACAACGTCACCCTCAACAATGTCTCGATCAAACACTTTACCCTGATTGTACTTTTGACGAAGTTCCCTTCGAATTTCCGTGCTGTGCTCGTCGGCAAGCTGATATGCGTCGAAAAGTGTTTCACGTAGGTACACAATATAATTTTCGAATTCATGATACGTCCTCGGTGGTGGATGCGTTGACAGTTCAAACTGTTGTCTCAGCTCTCGTCCGTAAACCAGAAAGTTGGCAGAGAAGCCGGAAGAATTCTGTTGGCTGTTCAAGTTCATGATAGTAAGCTGGAGAGAGCTTGACCAACGATCCTGTTTGGCTCGAACTAGCTTTGACAACATACGTTTGATATCGCGATTTGCGCGTTCTGTGCGGTTAGCGCTAGGACAGTAAGCTGGTGTATACCTAGGGGAAATTCCAAGCATTTCGAGCACTGACCGAAAAACTTCGCTCCTGTAATAGCTGGCATTGTCCAAGATCAACAACTCTACAGCTCCATGTTTTGAGTACAATGAATCCACAAGAGCTTGTGCAATAGTTTGAGACGAAGTTTCGCGCAAAGGAACCGCAACAACGAATCGGGTAAACAGGCAAACGCAAACTAAGATGTACCTGTTCCCATCACTTTCAGTAAGTGGCCCGATGACATCACACGCTGCAATATGCCAGGGATACTTTGGCGAGTATCCTTCGCCTATCGGCGGGATAATTTTGCGAGACTCGCTACGACGTTGACAGACTAAACAGGAGTCAACAAACGTCATAAGTCTACTTACAAAACCGTCTTGAAAGTGGTAAAGTTTTCGTAACCGATTCAGTGTAAAGGCAAAAGAGTGATGGCCAGGCTCATGGCCGAGCCTGAACACTGTCCTTTCAAGACTGGGGGGGATGACTAGCAGTGATCCTTCACTGAAATTATCGTCATCCCAGGCGGATTTTGCTGCTCCGCCTTTCACTACTGAGTGTGAGCGAGTACTCAGAGTTTCTAGTTCGTTGGCAAAACCGCCGGATTCTTGCGAATCCTGCCATGACTCGCGGCCGTCGAGATCACAGCTTCCTTGTCGAATACGGGAAAACCCATCCGTATTACCCGACAATACCGAGCTGCATACTCCCGGGTCAAACCACAAAGACCCTTTCTGCAGTCGATATTTCTTCAACTTTTTCGGCAATTCCTTCTTGTTAAGAGCCAACACGATTTTGCTAAATATAGGGCATTTTCTAACGGCCTCATTTACAATGGGAAGGTCAATATACGGATAATCACCGTCTGCTGTGTCCATGCCCCAATAAACCTGAGAATTATTTACAGGGGGGTCGTTAGCATGATGGCTGGAGACACGTGCGGTGGCTGTCACAGCACTGATGACATTATCCTCTGAATTGCCCTTTTCAATTGTGGGATTCCAACTAATTTTGCACAGATTTTTCTGGTACCTGGAGAAATCAAGAATTTGGGTCGTGTAGCGCGACAGGGAATCCGAGTAATTCTTTTCCGATGGGACATGAACAAAATGAAGATGATAAGGCTGAAGCGACAAGATCCACTTTAGAAGCCTCGGACTTCCGTTCATTTTCGCGTTACGTAAGTACGTAAGAGAGAAATTATCTGTCATCCAGATAATCTTTCCACAAGACCCATAGAGAAGATGATTCCAGTGTTCTATAGACAGTACCAAGGCATACATTTCGGCTTCGATAATAGACCACGCTAACTGGCCAGAACCTCGTGCTTTGGAGAAGCAGCCCAAGAGTTCAAGCTTACTTCCTGGCTCTCTCGGCTTCATCAGAAGAAGGCCCGAGAAGCCATGAAGGCTCGCGTCGGTCTGAAGCACGAAATCAACATTTCCCGAAAGATCTGGATAGGAAAGAAGAGGTGCATTTACGAGTCGATCTTTCAGTGTGGTAAATGCAAACTCCTGATCTTTGTTCCAACTGAATTCGACGTCCTTGCGCAAAAGATTGTACAATGGTTTGGAAATAGAGCTGTAATGTGGAACGTATCGTCGGAAGTATCCAAGAGTTCCTAAGATGCTCTGGAGGCCCTTCCGATCAGTGGGAGGAGCTAAGTCTTGAATTCCTTGCAACTTCTCGGGATCTGGCGCGATACCTTCGGAGCTAAGACTGTGGCCACAGAACTTGACTCCGTCCGTACGAAAGAAATTGCATTTCGATCCTTTAAGTCTGATGTCGTATTCCCGACAAGCAGCAAAGACTTCTTCCAATGTGGAAAGGTGCTCCCCATCCGTCGGATTTCCACATAACAAATCATCAGCATAAGGTTCTACACCTGCCATATGCCCAAAAATCTTGGCAATCATGATGTGATGTAGACTCGGGGATGCAGTACACCCCATAACCATCCTCTTGAAACAGTACTGTTTTCCAAATAGAACGAAACTGAAATAATTTTTCGACTTATTACTGCAACGGATGTTATAAAATGATGTTGCGATATCAATCGTGCTTTTTACTTTCATGTTTCGCGCTTTCTCGAAGATTTTTGTGTAGTCAGCTGTATGAACAGCAGGTGGAATAACAACTTTGTTCAAGAGACGACAATCAAGCACAAGACGAATGTCAGCGGCAGACAGTTCTGACGCTTTTTTATTCGAGCCCTTTTTAACAACGATGATTGGAAAAGAAATAGGGCTAATGCACTCTTCTATTATTCCTGCCTTTTTCATTTCTTCGAGATGAACTTTGACTAAATTTTCTAGATGGGTGGGCACCGGAAACTGTTTCCTAGAGATTGGCTTTCCATCCGACAACGTGAGATTTGCTTCCATAAAGTCAACCCCCTTACCCACGTCAAATAGACCCTTTGCAAAAGTGTCCCTGAAATCCCAGAGTACTGACCGTAATTTTGCCTTCATTGGCTCACGTATGTGGTCAAGCTTAAACTGAGCAAAGAATTCCGAACGTGAAGTCCATTTATTTTCACCACTGGGTAAGCGAGAGCTCTTTCTCTCGGTACCGTGGCCCGGAAAGGAAACGTTGCTACCGCTTTCGAAATCCTCACCAACCTTGCTTTTGTCACGTCCTATGCGAGGGCGAGAACCATACTTCTCAGCACCGTGACCTCGAGAGGGGACCTGGCTACCGCCTTTCAAACCCTCCCGAACCTTGGGAAAACTAGGGGTACCTCCTATTCCCGTTTCTAAACTTCCAACAGAAGCAAGACTACCGCTTTCTCCTGTCCTCGCATTACAGGGGGCAGACATGTTCCCTTCAGTTTTCATGCAACTAATTTCAGAGTCGCACATGCCAGCGTCTACTGGGTCTAAACTACCAAGCACAGGAAAAGTATCTAGGTCCAATCTACGGAAAACGCCAAGAATTTGGTCACGCTTAAAAGTAATTGGGTGGGAATTGCCATTTTTAAGACGAATGACAACCCTTTTTTCCCGTGACTCTATCATCTGATCGGGGCAAATCAGGTGTGCACTGACCCGACTTTCCCCGTGAAAGACTCCTATGGTGCCTGTTTCAAACTCAACCCCACCCTCAACATCAGAAAACGAATTACTTGGGATTGAAAAATTAGACAAACAACGTACATCACACCGGTCCGAAATTACTGAACCGTCAGCGTTAATAGCACAGGTATCAATTACGGAATCTTTGAAAGTGCTGATTAAATTTCTGTTTTTGCAGTCCAGCAGAAATTTGTTAGATGATAGGAAGTCAAAACCGAGGATGAACTTGGGTGTTAACAATGGGACAACAATAAAAGTGTGCCTGTACCTTTTTCCGTTGATTTGGATGGGAATGTCGCATATACCGGTTGTTGGTAAAGTCTCACCGTTAGCTGCTCGAATGCTAATGGGGTTATTTGGTCTTCGAATGTTCGGGGACCTAACCCATTCCCTTAACGCAACTTCGGAAATGGCCGATATGCACGCTCCTGTGTCCACCAAAATCCTCCGATACTGGTTTTCTAACTGCACAATTGCGTAAAACGCTTCTTTCGCATGATGTAAATCATAATTATCATGTTCTTGCACTGCACTACTAACACTATCACTTTGTTCGAAACACGCGTCCTTAGGGGCCTTAAATTCAGTGTTCTTGGCGGCAGACGGTTTGGCCCTTATTTTCGTCTGCCGTTGGAGTTTTCCTGTTTCGTTTCCTGCTTGAAACGCATAACTACGCTATCAGGCGCTCGGCACTCCGCTTTTCTATGATACAGGTGTCCGCACCTGTAGCATTGAAGTCCTCTGCGATCCGACCTCTCATGGTCCTGTCGATGACGTCCGGAGCCAGACGGCCTCCTTTCGACTTTGGACGGACTATAATGGTCGTTATGGTCGTCATCGTAATACGAAGACATGGGGCTTTGATGACGAGGCTCCCTACGCCTCGGAGTGTACGTTCTTCTCTCTCTGCTCCCGCTAAAGCTGCTGTCGCTGTCGTGTCTCCTTCTTACGCCGTGTGACCTATCTTTAAAGGTTACTCGTCTCATGCTGTCTGTTATGGCATCGACAGTCGGGTAAGAGACGCTTCCACTGGATGCTGCCCGTAAAAATCGTTCAGCTTCTTTTGCTTCTCTGACGCAGTCTTTAAATGTCTTTGGTTTTGCTTTAAGGATGGAATGGTACATATCCTTATTGTCTCTTACGGCACTGCAAAAGGTCTGAATCGCCGCAATTTCTGGACCCGAAGCTGGGTCTGATGTTAATGGGCCATAGATTTTTTCAACCTCACTACGGACATGGTGACTCAGATCCGCTACGGTTTGACCTGGCATCAGCTTGATGGTGTAAAGCCGACCGAAGTCGTAGCTGCGGTCATGTTCCAGCTCGTCTTTGAAACAGTCCAAAAGTTTATTTTTCAAATCCACAAACCTTGTAACCCTTCCTTCCGGCGTCCTTTCGATATCTCTAAGACCATCCGCCACTGCACCTCTTAGCTTAGTTTTTAGCAAAGGCATTACTTGTTCGTCAGTAAGTTTGCACATAGCAATTGTCACTTCCACATTCGTCAGCCATTTCTTTAGTTCTTCGATCTTTGAAATTTCCACTATGTCTGTGTGTGGATTGCACAAAAATGCCATGGTCTTTGAGCAGTAAGAATGTCACTTAAACGGCTAAAGTTGTCAGATCCGTATCACACACCGCTGTTCACCACTTTATAACGGGGTTTCTTCTGATGTTATAAGCCGTTATCTTTGATCTGATAGGTAGCGTTCTTGAGGCTTATGATCGAACACACTGTTCTTTATTCCCAGGGAGATAGCGGGACACAGCTCTTTATTCGCAGAAGTATAACGTAACACTAAATACAAAATGTAAAACGATGGCCCAAGACCCCCATCCGGAAACCCTGATTTTCCAGCTGTAACCCCCAACTGTAAAGGCTCTGAGGAAACATAAATTGCTGGGCTGGAGTCGGATTAATGTGACAGGGCAATTTGAGTCCAGCGTGAGAGCCGTCTGTTTCAACCCTGCATCTTTTCCCCAGATACTTGTTATAATGCCTACGGTTTTTGCTGCTCGGTTGGGGAGATGACATGGGAGGTTTTTTCCGCATTTTTACTAACTTCGGTTCAGGATACTTCATTTATATATCGCAGGTTAGTTCTTCCGATCCCTGACGTTCAACAGCCTGACAAGAACCCTTGCCAAGAAGAACCTAAATGTCGCTGCCAAAGCATCGCAGCTGGCTATCCATTTTTAGCCGTGTTTGAGCAAATGCGAAAAATATAATTTTATTTCTATCCCCGAAAGTTAAAAAAAAGAAACAAATAAAAAAAAGTGTTAGCTAAGACCCAAGTGTTTCTGCTTTCTTCTGACATTTAGAACGAAATTTATTTATTTTAGTAACAAAAAAATTATTTTCCTATGTTGTATTTACACATGGTAATGGTCTTTATGGATCTTTGTATGAGTTCCCCTCAAAATACCAAACTGGGGAACAGCGGGATAGTAACTCGAAAGTTTGTATTTCGGGTTTTAAACATTTAGGCATAGCATACGAATGAATTAATTGATGAAATTTATTACCCATTTTTAAGACAAAAGTTATAAACGGAGTATGGATACAAAAAAGGGAAAAAGAAAATAACACAAAATACATAACTCATAGATTTTAACGCCCCTATTCACATACGGGCCAACATAGCCCCATATAGCGTATCAAGCGAACGAATAAAATGTGCAATCCGCTCAGTATCGACTAAAAAGAGGCACGATATAGTGTAGGAGCCACGAGTAATAGAAAGAGGCACGAAAACTAAAAGGGGCCTTTCAGGCTTCAGAGCGAGGGGCAAGAATAATGTTCTAACGTGCCTTCTTTTATGCTCTAGAGCACTGGTTCCCAACCTTTTCAGTACCGCGTACCCCTAATCAAAATTAGAAAAGATTGCGTACCCCCTTTTTCAGAAGTGAAAAAGACGATATTTGCTATCATAAATGATAAGGCATACATGTGTAGAAATATATGAAAAATCAATGAGGCAATCACTAGAGGCTGCTTTGCTGCTTTGTAGCACATTAACGGCAATATTTGTTCACAGCCAGCGTGTTTCTGTGTTTGGTTTTGATTTTCTCCGTGCTTTCATCAAGCTGCATCGCAAACTTTTTCGTTGGCTCAGTTTGACTTTTTACTAGGGCTTGTAATCAGAGGCGTCACGCACAGGTTGACAACACTCCTCCACCCAAAAAGGTCGGCCAGACGATTAAAAATAAAAGAGTCTGCGCGAAGCCCCGCGATTTTTCGTAAAAGAAGTTATTAAAAAAAAAAAAGAAGTCGGTCAGTAAAAATACCTTGCCCCTTAAGATACATTTTGGCTGGTGGTGCCTCTGCTGGTAAGGCGAGATTTTGAAAGTGAGCCGAGATTGTGAAGCTACAGACTAAATCTCGTCTGACTCATTTGTGATTGCACAAAACCTAATATTACAAGCAGAGTATCACTAGCCAAAATGTACCGTAAGCGGCAAGGTTACGGCACTGGCCGACTGGTCGTTTTTACCGACTGATTTTTATGGCACTTGAGCTTACTCAAGTGCCATATAGCGATTGTAATTTCTGTCCGTCAGTCGGTCTGTCGGTCCCGGTTTTGCTAGTTCGGGCACTTCCCTAGATAAGCTAGGACGATGAAACTTGGCAAGCATATCAGGAACTGGACCAGATTAAATTAGAAATTGTCGCTTCCTCGATCCGACCATCTGGAGGGGAGTGGAGGGAGGGGGAATCCGGAAAAAATAGGAAAAATGAGATATTTTTAGCTTACGAACGGGTGATCGGATCTTAATGAAACTTAATACGTGGAAGGACTTCGTGTCTCAGACCCTCCATTTTAAATCCAGACCGGATCCGGTGACACTAGGGGGAGTTAGAGGGGAAACCGGAAATCTTGGAAAACACTTAGAGTGGAGGGATCTGAATGAAACTTGGTGGAAAGTACAAGCTAAAGTCCTAGATACGTGACTGATATAACCGGAACGGATCCGCTCACTTTGGGGGAGTTGGGGGGGGGGGGAGAAGTCCGAATTTGTAGTGATCCCGCGAGTTCCGTGCTTCCTGATGTGCTGGGACGATGGAAATTGACAGGCATGTCTGAGACCCGACCAGCTTAAATAGGAAATCATCAATTCCCCGATTTGACCATCTGGGGGGGGGAGTGGAGGGAGGGTGAAGCCAAAATTTGAGGTATTTTTAGCTTGCGAACAGGTGATCGGATCTTGATGAAAATTGATATTTAGGATGACCTCGTGTCTCAGACACCTCACTTTAAATCCGGGCCGGATCCGATGACACTGGGGGGAGTTGGAGGAGGGAACCGGAAATTTTGAGAAACGCTTAAAGTGGAGGGATCGGGATGAAACTTGGTGGGAAAAACAAGCACAGGTCCTAGAAACGTCATTGACATAACCGGACCGGATCAGGGCACTGTGGGGGAGTTGGGGTGGGGAACCGGAAATTTTGAGAAACGCTTAAAGTGGAGGGATCGGGATGAAACTTGGTGGGAAAAACAAGCACAGGTCCTAGACACGTCGTTGACATAACCGGACCGGATCAGGGCACTGTGGGGGAGTTGGGGTGGGGGTCCGGATTTCTAGCGATCACGCGAGTTCGGCATACTTCCTGGTGTCCTAGGGCGATGAAACTTGGCAGGTATGTCAGGGGTCTGAACAGATTGACTTGAGAACAGCCGTTTCCCCGACCCGACCATCGTGGGGGGAGTGGGTGGATGGGGAGTCCGGAATCTAGTGGCGTGCATAACTTTTGAACGGGTGATCGGATCTTGATGAAAATTGATATTTAGGATGACCTTGTGTCTCAGACACCTCACTTTAAATCCGGGCCGGATCCGATGACACTGGGGGGAGTTGGAGGAGGGAACCGGAAATTTTGAGAAACGCTTAAAGTGGAGGGATCGGGATGAAACTTGGTGGGAAAAACAAGCACAGGTCCTAGACACGTCATTGACATAACCGGACCGGATCCGATGACACTGGGGGGAGTTGGAGAAGGGAACCGGAAATTTTGAGAAACGCTTAAAGTGGAGGGATCGGCATACTTCCTGATGTCCTAGGGCGATGAAACTTGGCAGGTATGTCAGGGATCCGAACAGATTGACTTGAGAACAGCCGTTTCCCCGACCCGACCATCGTGGGGGGAGTGGGTGGATGGGGAGTCCGGAATCTAGTGGCGTGCATAACTTTTGAACGGGTGATCGGATTTGAATGAAATTTGTCTGGTGAGCTATCGCCTCGGACGTTCAGTGTCACGTCCGGGTCGGGTCCGATACCTGTGGGGATGGGGGGGGGGGTGTGGAAAATTCAAGAAACTCTAAAAGCAGAGGGATTGGGACGAAACTTAATGGATGGAACAAGCATTAGGCCTAGATGAAATTGACGGAGCCAGATGGTTTCGGGGCTCTGTGGGGGGAGTTGGAGGGGTTTCCTGGAATTCCGGTAGTCGTGAGTTAGAATAGTTCCAGATGTAAAACGACAACGAAACTTTGCAGGCATATTAGCGACCCGAATTACCCCCGGTAATTCGGTTGGTGTGTAAAAAACACAACATACCCCCGGAAACTTCCGTTCCTAGATCCGAGCATTTTTGGGGGAGCAAGAGAAGAGAAATATGGACTTCTATAAATTGCGAACGAGTGGTCTGATTCGAGTGAAACTTCATGGGTGATACGAATCGATGGCCTCGACATGTAAAACATGCGTTCGAACCATATGCGACCACGATTAGGAGAATTGGGGGTGGGGGGACTTTTGACATGCACAAAAACCAAACGGATGGACCGAATGAGATGCAATTCGACAGTGCCGAGTTTATGCGGCCTAGATTTGTTATTTGGTGTCTGGGCCGGATTCGGCCAAGGTAGGGGGGGGGGGGGTACTGGAAACTTGCAGATAGGCTATGCTCCAATTTCAGTCAAACTTGATGAGGGAATTAAGAGATTGGGCCCGAACCGGCTCCGACAACGTTGGTTTGGAAGGGGGGGGGTACCGGAACTTTTTAAAAATGCTCAGATTCGAGTGAAACTTGGTAGATGGTATAAACGAAGATGCTTTAGGTGGTCGATTTTTTTTTTATTCCGAACCAGATTCGGCCACGGTAGGTGGAAATAGAGTGAGTACCGGAAATCGTGTAGCACGTCTAGGGATCAAACAAATGGATTTATTGGGATGAAAGTTTGAACAGTCATGTGCATTTGCAATCGAGACGATGCCGGAACTGCTCAGAAATGAGTGAAACTAAATATCCTATTTCTATTTCCGAACCGCCTTTTTGGATGGCGGGTGTATTTTGTGACGTTTTCATCTACTTTCTTGTACAGCCTACTCGTACAAGTGCCATATGAGCTCGTAGCTCTTGTTTTTTATATTTTTTTAAGTAACTGCTTTTACGAAAAATCCCGGCGCTTCTTGCCGACCCTTTTCTTTTTTATCGTCTGGCCGACCTTTTTGGGGGGATGGGTGTGTCAACCCGTGTGTGACGCCTCTGATTACAAGCCCTAGTGAAAGCAGCCTCTAGTGATTGCCTCGGTGATTTTGTATATATTTTTACACATGTATGCCTTATCATTTATGACAAGAATTATCGTCTTTTTTCACGTTGTGAAAAAGGGGTACGCAATCTTTTCGAACCTTGATTAGGGGTACGGAAAAGGTTGGGAACCACTGCTCTAGAGTACTGCAGTAAACAGATCGGATACTTGCATGATACTCTTGAGTTAACGCCGAGGGAGTCCTAGAAGATATTTGCAGTACTTATATATGTATATATAGATATATATATATGTATATCAAAAGAAAACTTTCAAACCTTTTCGTTCATAGCAGAAAGCTTGGTTGTCACATCCCTCGCTACGAGAATCGACAGAGCGGTTGCTACCTGGGGTTCCTTGGCAAAAAGATAATCCATCGAAGGTCGAGTCCACGTTATATACTTGGATACACTGTTAGCAAGGACGGTAACCTACGAGAAAAGCTTAAAGGACCTGTCTTATATATAATAACCTACTACCATAATCACTCCATATATTTCTTAACCCGGAGATTCCAATTTCGTACGGTGCATTCTAACCCCCCTCCAAAACCACGCTGATTTCTTACTTGCCGTGTTTTGCTACCTTCGATGTGTATCACGCTGTCGGCGGTTGTCTGCGGGAAGTTTTCCATCATAACAAGACCAAAGGTGGGAAAGAATTTAAAAAGTCAATCTATGGGCATAATTCAGGATATTGCTACAGAAGCTTCTCGGTCGAATATGGTAGTGAACAGTGACAAATCTACAATACTAACAATCTCATTTCTTAAAACTCTCCCACAGTTCCACCCTCCTATTCCTGATTACCTTGCTTCTGACCAAATTACACTCCTTGGCGTTATCATATCTTCTGATATGTCTTGGGAGGAAAATACCAAGTATATTTTAAAGAAAGCTAACTCTTCCATGAGTATGTTAAAAATCCTAAAGAAATTCAAAGTCCCTAAAGAAAGAATGAAAGATTTGTATTGTATGTTTGTCCGTTCACTACTTGAATATGCTTGTCCAGCATGGCATTATGGACTTACAAGGAGTGACTCAGATAAGTTGGAAAGAATCCAAAAACGTGCTGTGCAAATTATAATTGGTGGCCATAAAATGCCGTACTCGTATCTCCTAAAGGAGTGTAAGCTGGAGCCCCTTTCTGTTCGTAGAGGACAGCTGTGCCAACGTTTCGGAACAAATCTATTATCCCACCCTGTCTACCGAAATATGCTTCCTCCACCTTTTAAACCGGAAAGAAACAGACCTCCAAGAGAAGCAGCTATGAAAGTACCAAAACTCACACCTGTCGTTTGTAAAACTGAAAGGTACCGTAATAGTTTTGTGCCTCAGTTTACTTTATATCATAACAACCTTACTTGATTTAGTGTATTTATTGTATGACAATTGTATATATGTATTAGTTGTAGGTTAACGACAAGTGCCAATCAATTTGCTCGCGCATGAAATGTTGTGCCGCATTTATTTTGAAATTGAAATTATTTTGAAGTTTCGATGGTATCCCAAAAATTCAATATCTGATCCTGACAACTGGGTCTTGTCTTAGCCAGATCCAGTCATCGCCCGACTCCTTGAACATTTTTACTATTAAAATTCAGAAACAGATTAAGGCCAAATAGCTAATCATCTGAGAAAACCAAGTTCAGTATGGATTCTGTATGTGTGAGCACTCCAAAACTACTTGTCCGGCGAAAAAAGAAAGCTCAAAAACGAACTCAGGGTATCTCCTTTCCCAATAATGAAGATCTAATCAACTTCAAATAAAAATGTAATTTATAACAAATTTTATGACTCCAGACGGATTCCGGTCGAACTATATGTCCGGGTACAATATGATTGTCACACAGGGATTCAGCATCTATTCTTACCCCTAAATCGGTTATCTAATCAACTCCAAATAAAACTTTTAATTTTAACAAACTTTCCAGTTTGGACCGGATTCCGGACGAACTACTTGTCCGATGACAAAATAGTTTTCACCATCGTGTTCAGCATGTCTTCTTACCCCATAATTGACTATTACATTAGCTGTTTCAAAATATTTTGTTTGCCCTTTAATTTGAACCCCCACCCCTAAATGTAGGGCTACAAAGCCCATTTACGAACCTGATTGGTCCGACGACACAAGGAATCCTCACACCAAGTTTCATCAAAATATCTTATTCCCTTCGAGAGTTACCGTGCTTACAGACGGACGGACGGACGGACAGACGGAAAACTTTTGCGATGTCATAGGTATCCCTCCACTTACGTTTTGGGATCCCAAAAACCGATTATTTCCTTGGTTTTGCTATAAGTCAACGGGTCTCGAAAAAGGCTTAAAACAGCCAAAACCGTAGGTTATTTGTTAAAAGCACAGCCTAATTTTAGAGTATTCAAATGTATTAAAATACTGCAAGTTGAAGAGTAAATAGTGCGAGGGGTCCTTAAGCGTACCCAACCCTTTTGCTACCCCGATAATTTATCAGCACCGAGGGAGATAAACAAAAAACTTCAGGACCAAACAATATGAAACCCTTATTCTGGTGAAAGGAGATCTTGCAGGCTGATCGAGAGCCGCCATATAGCTCGTAGCCACTAGGTGAAGTCCAGGTTCTGTTGTGTTTTTTTTGTTTTGTTTTTTTAAATACTGAGTTAATACCAGTTGACGGTTATGGAAGGATGTTCGGAGGTACTCGGGAAATTTCATTAACTGAAGAACCAACAACTTTCCGGTGTTCTTTGTCGGGATTTCCGGAATCACGCCCGGACGAAAAGATTCCCGTTTATTTTTTATCATGGCGTTTCATGTCAGCCTGCTCTGTTATTTTCCCGACTTAATTTGTTTACTTCATATTCAGGGCTCGCCGCTCTTTAAGGTCGAAAATAAACTGAATGAACTATCATTTTTCCAAACCAATAATGTAAAACACGCGACTAAGTATGAGAAGAAAGAAGCAAACAAGAAAAGAAGATGGTGGCCCCGACGAAAAACCTTACACTTTTTGCTCAGGATATGAAATCTCAGTATCCGAAGAGAAATCCACGAAACCCGCGCAACCGCTACAGAAAAACAAGACCAAAGGTTTCGATGGGATCCCGGACAATTGGGTCTTGTCTTCGTCAGGTCCAGTCTTCGCCAGACTCCTTGAACATTTTTAATATCAAAATTCAGAAACAGATTATGGCCAAATAGCTAATCATCTGTGAAAACCAAGTTCAGATGTGGATTCAGCATGTGTGTTTACCCCTATAAGTCATATCTATTTTGACGAAAACTTCCTGACTTACTTACAGCCAATTTTTCGGTTTCAACTGAATTCCGGAACTACTTGTCCGGTGAAAAAAGAAAGCTAAGAAACGAATTCAGCGTATCTTCTTTCCCCAATATCGAAGATCTAATCAACTTCAAATAAAAATTTAACTTATAAAGAAATTTCTGGTTCCATCCGCATTCCGGGCGAACCATATGTCCGGGTAAACAAGACCAAAGGTTTCGATGGGCTCCCAAAAACTCAATATCTGATCCAAACAACTGGGTCTTGTCTTAGCCAGATCCAGTCATCGCCAGACTCCTTGAACATTTTTACAGTTAAAATTCAGAAACAGATTGAGGCCAAATAGCTAATCATCTGAGAAAACCAAGCTCAGATATGGATTCAGCATGTGTGTTTACCCTTAAAGTCACATCTGTTTTGACGAAAACTTCCTGCCACTTCTGCCAATTTCCCGGTTTCGGCCTAACTCCAGAACTACTTGTCCGGCGAAAAAAAGAAAGCTCAAAAATGAACTCAGGGTATCTTCCCAATAATGAACATCTAATCAACTTCAAATAAAAATTTAACTTATAACAAATTTTACGACTCCAGCTGGATTCCGGTCGAACTATATGTCCGGGTAAAATATGATTGTCACACACAGATTCAGCATCTCTTCTTACCCCTAGATCGGTTACCTAATCAACTAGAAATAAAACTTTAACTTCTAACAGTTTTCCGGCTTTGACCGGATTCCGGGCGAACTACATGTCCGGGTAGAAAATTGTTTTCACTTAAGTGTTCAGCATGTCTTCTTGCCCTAAATCGAACATCTAATCAACTCCAATTACAACTTTTAATTTTAACAAACTTTCCGGTTTGGGCCGGATTCTGGGCGAACTACTTGTCTGGCGAGAAAATGGTTTTCACCATCGTCTTCAGCATGTCTTCCTACCCCTAAATCGAACATCTAATCAGCTTCAAATAAAAGTTTTACTTATAACAAACTTTCCGGTTTTGGCCGGATTCCGGACGAACTACTTGTCCGATGACAAAATGGTTTTCACCATCGTGTTCAGCATGTCTTCTTACTCCATAATCGACTATCACATTAGCTGTTTCAAAATATTTTGTTTGCCCCTTAATTTGAACCCCCACCCCTAAATGTAGGGCGATGAAGCCCATTTACGAACTCGACTGGTCTGACGACCCAACGAATCCTCACACCAAGTTTCATCAAAATATCTCATTCCCTAGTAGTTCGAGTAGTTCGCCCGGAATCCGGCCAAAACCGGAAAGTTTGGTAAAATTAAAAGTTTTATTTCAAGTTGATTAGATGTTCGATTTGGGCAAGAAGACATGCTGAACACTTATGTGAAAACAATTTTCTACCCGGACATGTAGTTCGCCCGGAATCCGGCAAAAACCGGAAAGTTGGTTAAAAGTAAAAGTTTAATTTGAATTTGATTAAATGTGTGATTTATGGGTAAAAAGACATGCCGAACATGATGGTGAAAATCATTTTCTCGCCGGACAACTAGTTCTCCCGGAATCCGGCCGAACCCGGAAAATTTGTTAAAAGCAAAAGTTCGATTAGATGACAGATTAAGGGGTAAGAAGAGAGGCTGATTCGGTATATGACAATGTTTTTTTACCCGGACATACAATTATTCCGGAATCCGGTTGTAACCGGATTTTTTTTAAGTCAAACTTCTATTCAAAGTTGATTAGATGTTCTTTCTAGGGATAAGCAGATACGCTGGTTTTGTTTCTGTATTTATTTTTTTGGCTGGACTAGTAGTTCGCTCGGAAATCGGCAGGAAGTCGCGGTCAGTATCGTCAAAATAGATATGGCTTATAGAGGTATATCTGAACTTGGTTTTCTCTGATGATTAGCCTGTCCAAGACTGGATCTGGCGAAGACAAGACTCGATTGTCTGAATCAAATATTAGATTTTTGGGATCCCATCGACACCTTTGGTCTTCCGACACCTTTGGTCTCCCTGATTGGTCAACAAAGGCCCGAACAAACAAGTATTAACGGGTGGCTAAATTAGTATTTTTGTCAAAAGCTAGAACGGAGAAGCGAGAAGAGGAAAAACGGTAATTTGTACGAGAATTGGGAAGCGAGAAATGGGAAATCAGATCAACCTGCAAATAATCTTCATTAGATATCAGTTTCAGCTTCATTTATGAATATAGTTACTTCTACAAAATCAAAATTTAAACAAATCCGGCAGAGCATGAGAAGGCCGGACCTTAGAAGGCAACTAAATACCGATCTAACTACAAATACAAATAATTAATAAAGTAACAACGTACGCTAGCCGCCATACCTACCAACCATAAAGAATGGTTGGTAGATATATTGTGTTCCATTACAATTTTGTACACCGTGTAATGTTATGCTACAGGACGAGCGACTGCGCACAGTTGTTCTCCTTCGGGAGCGGTTAAGACTTCACCCGTAAATTCCGTCGGAGCTTCCACCGCTTCCACCCGACTTGACGTTCTGTCAGAAAGTTTGAGGTATACTGACTCCCTAATCCTACCAAACTTTATTCTGCTGCAGTAGAAGATTTGATCTTGGGCAACAGAAATACGCTAGAAACTTGACCTTTTCTTGGAAATAGCTGCGATGACGGTTAATCTTCCTGGAAGCTCAGCTTCTAGCAAAAAAAGATTAAATACTATGAATTTCAACAAAGAAGTTGGACCTGGGTAACAGAGCCGAAGAAGTTAAATGTAAAGTGTAAGAAATTGTACTCGTGTATTTCATTTCTGCGTTTGCTTGTATTTTTTATGAAGTCAAAGTACGTTAAACAAACGAAAAAATAAAAGTATTTTTTTTTTCTGAAATTACCAAAGAGACTCGACTAACTGCCCAGGGGTCCTCGATCTCTTAAATCCGGGCTTAAATGCAGTTACAACTCAGCTAATGTCAGATCCGTGAAAAGGAATTGTTTTCCTCCATATAACCGATGAGTCATGTCACTACTAAATCCTGACGAAAATATGGGATATCCTTCAAATCAAGTCCCCATGATGACTATTCTGAGCGTGTTCCACCCTTGTACCAATAGTAACTATTAGTTACTATTTCCGTTCCATCCTCACGAAAAGTTACTACGCTGACCGTTCCAACCTTCTCGGAATAGTAACTAATAGTTACTATATGCTCCGGAGCGTGGTAAGCGTAGTAACTACGCATCTCTGTAACGTGATTGGTCGGATTCGCCCGTGGCATGATATCCCGCTGGAAAATAGAAAGATCGTTCCAGCCTTGACGGCAAAAAGCCAGAATTTGTGACGTCATACGTAGCAACTACGGTAAGTAGGGTGGAACACACTCTCTATTTGTTAGTTTTGTGGCGGGGGTTTATGGCGTGGCCCTGTAAGACAAGCTAACTTCCACCCAGCTTCGAATGGGTACCTGGAGAAATCTGGGTCAGGTGACAGGAAGGGTGTGCGAAAGCACCAGGATGGCTGGCCCCCCGCCACCCATTGCACTCTTGACTGAGGGTAAAGAATCGGAGATCAGCACAACCAATTAGGCCTGTATAGGCTGACATCTTACCTTACCTTTACCTTATCGTATAACAGGTCCATGTCCTTCCCCTGTTACTTAGAATCATGTTGCGGCGCTGGAGGGCATCCTTCAGGACAGATATGATAAAGTACTTGAGTCGTGAATAAACATTTCATTTGGGTGTATTATTATCAAATCATTTTTCTACCCGCCTGAAATAAAGCGAGCCATCTTCTTCCGCTGTGACTACGTGTTATCTAGCGGCAATGATGAAACATTTAAGAAGTCAAGAAGGTCCTCAGATAAATAATAGGGCAAAGTGGTTGCGAAAAATTACGAACAACAAATCATGGGCCCGTGGTCATATATAGGCTAAGATCACATTTCATTGATAGCACATTAGATATATATGCTTAATATTTTCTGATTAATTAAATTGAGTTGTTTTACTGAGACAAGTGAACACTTGTTCGGACTTGACGGTGAGACAACTGTCTCATATTATTGTGGACCTCTTTTATTTGTGCCTTTTCTTTTCGCTCATGATGCCACATGGTTAGATTGACTCTCCTCCACGACAACCCTCTACCCGACAATTATGCAAGTTATCTCGTGCTTTTTTTGGTGGTCAGTCAGTTAGTGATCAATGATTAGTTACGAATAAAAAAGGAGAGACTAGACTATGTTCGTTAATTTATTGTAAAGCTCGATAAAAGACGGAAGAAAGTACGTTTTGTGCCTTTCGTGTATACTCTATGATATGACAAAGTCCGAAACACGCCAGTAAACCTCTGGAAGAACAAGAAACGTCAGCTAAACGAACCATCAAAACTGATTCAGATCCTGTTCAAATGACCACTCAAATAGCGGTCGTTTGTCGTGACGCTGCTGGCTCTTCGATGAGCGCACTGCGCAGGGCAATTCTTCATCGGTACGAAGAGTTAGTCATCAAGAGTATTGTCGCAACTGGGGTTAGTTTAGGGACTTTTACGATGGATTTTTGTCCATTGTTTTGGTGAATAATAATCAGCCGTAAACCCAAGTTAAGTCGAAACACTTAGATAATATATACTACCTTAAATTTATCGTCTAGGAGAGGCTGACAGGACTGAAATTCGGGAGAGTCCAGAAACTGAAATGGCTCCACAGTATGAAGAAGTGTGCGGTCACAAATGACATTTGCCTGGAAATAAATTGTCTAAGAATCGGCCAGTTTCTGATGTAGCATTGTGATAGATAAGATTTTATTTGCGCTAAGACGGCCATGGTTTGTAATGTGGAATCGTGATAGTTTGCCATTTGAACTTTAATGAGATATTTACGCCATGATTTCCTCTCCAAATGCAACGACCGTGGATTTTAGGTTAAACAGGTCGTGTGATGTGTCCTCATTCATAATGCTGGATTATCAAATTTGTAGACACGATGGCCTCTTTGCATGTTCTGGGGAAGGAGGAGTTGCAAAAGATGAGAAAGTGCTATTTTAAGTATGTAAAGCACCTGCTTTACTTGCCGAAAGTATGCCATAGCCACATGCTAACGGAGCAGTTCCAGTTTAAAAATGCAAGCGTCCCACTTTTGGAAATTTCGTCGGCTCTGCCAAAAACCATGGACAATTTGGTCTAGCTAGTGTATGACATTCTACTCTCTTCTGGCCGAGGAATAAAATATTGTAAACTGTATTTGTTTTTTTGTTGTGTTTTATCCTTATTTTATTTTACATACTCCGCCTTGAAAATGGAGGGTCAAAAATAAATAACTTACTTACTTACTTTGCTCCAATGATTTTGTTACTATTATTATGATTCTAGGACAATTGGTCACAGGACAATTCGTCACAGACAATTGGTCACACGGACAGTTAGTCACAGGGACAATTCGTCACATGACAATTGGTCACACGGACTATTCGCCACAGAACAATTCGTCACTAGGACAGATCGTCACTAGGACAGTTCGTCATATTTTAGAAAATTTACAATTACAAAGGTAGTTTGGATAAAATAAAAAATGCCACCCCTTCACAAGAGGTTGTTTGAATCAATATTTGAATCATTATTTTTAACCCTTGCTGTAATCTCCGAAATTTAATCATCAGTCTTAGTGTTATATATTCTCGACGAGAGTCATGTTATTATTAGTTAAACATGGAACTCGCAAAGACTGAGAGAGGTCGTTAAAAACTCTATTATAAAAATTATCATATACAAAACACAAATTCAAGCAAACAGCGATGTTCTCGGGAAGTATTTGTCTTGCAGCGATTTTGCTCTCACCATGAGAATGCTGACAGCGTTGGCTTTTCTCCCAATGGCGGATATCCCATCAGCGTTCGACCGATATGTTCATATCTGTCCATATGAAGTATATCCGGTCCTCGACTACTTTGAAGACACTTACATATGAAGAAAATCACAGGCCATCTGGGCAAACAGAAATTCTATCTTTCCTATCCCTGTCTGGAACGTCTTTGAGCGCGTCGCAGAAGACCTTCCTAGGACTAACAACAATTTGAAGGATGGCATCCAGCATTCGACAAACATGTTGGAGCAGCTCATCCAAACACTTGTAAATTTATTTCGTTTCTGCTGCCGGAGCAGAGTAAAACAAAAAGTATTGAGGGATTTGTTGCTGGGTGCCCGAACCCACCCAAAAAGTGGAAGTACGAAGACTAACCTGCGACTGAAAACCATAATAGGGAGATATTGGTCTAGTCAACTGACGACTCGAATATATGCGGGAAATTGCTCATAAATACATGTTTTAGTGTATTATATAGCCATAATATGTTAATGTAACTGAGTATTTGATAATATATAGCTTAGAAACGAAATCAAACTTGAAATCAGGCTCTCTGTGACGAAATGTCCGTATGACTAATTGTCCTGTGACGAATTGACAGGACACCGTAAACACACATGCTGAGTCCATATCTGAACTTGGTTTTCTTAGATCATCAGTAATTTGGTCTTACTCTGTCTCTAAATTTTAAAAGTAAAAATGTCCCAAAAGACCGGCGACACTGGATCCGGCGAAAACAAAACCTAATTGTCCGCATTAAATTCCGTCGGAACCTTTGGTCTTGTTATATTCGCAAGGTGTTGTTCTGAGTCGTAAATGCTCAGTTTTCTACGAAAATATTTTACATCTGATGAGTTATGGAGACGAAATACTTACGTGACCAATATTTCCGTCTTACCTTTCCACAAAGAAGAAGAGCTAAACGGCCGGACCTCGTAAGGTTTTGAACGGCGTAGGCATCGCCCGGCTGAAGAGTGCAGATCTGCGCGTATTCAGGACTAACGAATTTCTTAAAAGACTTGCGGTCCACCTGCAAAATTGAAGTGTGAAGATTCTTCTATCTGATTGAAGGTTGTCTGCAGCGAATCCCTGTTTTGTGGATAGGCTATGACAGAAGTTATGTATACCAACAGTCTGGAGTAGCCTATGTCAAACGCCGGTTATTCTTTGTAGAATATCCTGAGGATTCCAAGATGGATGGTAAAATGACACTAATCGAAAAGCTACGTGCATTTTGTCATTTTGTTTTTGTTTGTATTGCCATGGCCCTTTGCCTTTTAGCGTAATAAATAATATATCGTATCATACCGAGGCATACAGTCGGAATTTCCGATAAGGTTTCGCATGTGAAAATAGGCATGCAAAATTCGCGTCACCGTGGGGAAACCTTAAATTATCTCAAAAGACCCCTCTTACTTATTCTGCACTTTAAATTATCCCTAGCTCACTTATGGAAATATAAGTTTCAGAAGTCCCCGCCTTCGCCATTGTTTTGTTTAGCACCCCACGACTTTTTTGCGCTTTTTCGGCTTAGCTGAGTTGTCAGTCATGGAGCACAAACTTCGCTAAAGCTTCAAGGCCCGTCAATTAATCTTTAAGAAACAAGTGAGAAAAAAGCTTCAAAATGTGTTTTTCGTTTTTGGAAGACTTGGTAAGCCGACTGATCTATCTTGCGTTTCGGACTCCTTTCCTTTTGCTTGGTTGTCCCAGTGCTTAAAGACGACTCGCACATTTTTCGAATGTCTTGCGACGCCGCGTCGCGTCGGAGAGTAGAATGTTGGCAATTTGACTCGGCAAAAACTGATATTTTCGAAAACGATAGTCTTGAACGAATATAATAATCGTGAAAAGATCATTTCTAGTGAGAGCTGTGCTTTAAATCTCACTGCCCGGCAACAAGGTGAGTTCTTCCGCCGAGGGTGCTACTCCTGTCGGTGTCGTGTGCATGCAGTGCGTCAATATTAAAGTTTAAACGAAAAAAACTGGGATAGGACAATCTAGCTACCCATCACTGATTCACTTAAATTGGCTTGAAGACCCGCTGAAAATATGTTACTTCGTTGTTCCGCTATTCGCGAATAATTAATTTTCAAATAGTGGAATTTCCGTATGATTTGTGGTAACTCTATGCGCTTGTATTTTTGTTGTATGCCTTACGAGAAATATTTATGTTTTTTTTTCAGGCACTAAGCAATCTTCACCAATCTCACAACTGCCCAATGAAAAGCCGTGTTTGTTTTGAGATTAAAATTTGCCGCGTCATTGTAGAATTTACGCTGCAGGGACGGCTCCAGATATTGTGAACGTCATAACTAGAGCAGATGGTGGAAAAAAAAATCCCTTTACAGAATCCAAATAATTCAGTGTATTCAGTTTAATGACACAAAACTAAGTTGGCTTTCAGTTAAACTTTAATGAATGAAGGAGGAAATTGGCATCCGACTGCGAAAATCCGACTTTAGCTAAATTTCGGCCCTTGTTTGAAAAGGTCCTCGTCGGGGGAAGGGGAAACTTCGAAGGGGCCCAAGAAGGGCCGAAATATCATTGAAGAAATGAAGCTGACTTATAAGTTTTGCGTAATTTTATTGTGTGATTCCCAGTTAGCTAGGGCTAAAGGGGTATCGATGGCGACAAGCTATTTTAATGCTACAAAAATAGGCAAAAATGGCTAAATCGACGCAAAGCTTGATCGAGATCACGGCTTGTCCCTTCTTCTAGAGTGAATGTGAGTGTATTTTAGTGTTTTGTGTTCTTTTTCATTGTTTGTACTCCGCTATTCTGTCTTTTCAGCGGGTTATAAAAATAAATAAAGAGGAGTGCTTTGGTGATGTAGCTAAATCTGGAATTGATTTGAACTCACTCACCCCAAGTGGTTCAAAGAGACTCTTGAAAATTGGCTCAAGTTCAGGGTCGATCTTAACGGGTCGTAAAATGTAGACACCATGGATGACCTGGGCCATGTTCAGGAGCGTAAAACCGAAAGTCCACGAAAAGACATCCGGTGCGCAGATGATGTTCCAGGACCATGTGGAGTAGAGGAAGAAACCTTAAACATCAATAATAGTATTCGATTCCGACGCAATTGTTAGAGCGCTGAACTCAGTTGCGATAGGTCACTGGTTTGAGTCTCCCTGGTGCCGACTGTAAGACAAACCATCCCGCTTCAGATGTGTCAACTTGCACGAATGTTTTTCTGAGTGACTGTTGTTTTCCTTAAATTCGTGACTTCTGTTGATTAGTTTGTGGAAGTCCGTAGTGCTTTTCTCTTCTTTTTTGCATGTTTTTCTTTTGTTTTTACTTTATCGCTTCGCGGCTTGCTGGCTATTCATGGTGGGTAATAAAACACATTTGTTCATTCACTAAGGAACGAGTGTTATTTATTTGCCCACTACACTTGACAAACTAACAAAAGCGGAGTATTAAATACAAGAAAAACAAAGACAAGAATCCAGTTACGAAGAAAAAGTAAATTACTACATACCGTCGCACCGTATAGGTTAACCGTGTAGTTAAAATATTTAGGTGTTGTTTGGGACGATTCTGCGCACTGTGTTTTGTTGTGTGCTGCCTGTCGATCATTTGTTTGCATTATTTAATACGGGTTGTTTGTATCCTTAGGACAGATGAAAGCTTTGTGGGGCCGCGCTGGTTCCTATTTGATATTTTTTTTCAGTAAAAATGAATAGGGTTTATCTATGGATCGGGGTTGCGGGGTTGCGGTTGCTACGTGGTTGTCCTACCTGCGTGGCGAGCTTGGAGGTAGAACCGAATTGTAGGTTCGCGACCCCTTGATTGAGGCCTTAAAAGACCCTTCGTACTTATTCTGCCTTTTATATAGTCGTTAGTTTCCTGTAGAAGTGAAAACTTTAGAAAAATTTTGAAAACTTTAGAAAAATTTTGAAAACCTTAGAAAAATTTTGAAAACTTTGCCAATGTGTCGTTTTGCACCTGCGACATTTAGTGCTTTGAGGCACTGCGCAGGTTTTCTTTTTATTTGTACTTCCACAGTTCGTCAGGAACTTCAAAGGTAGCCTACGTGCAGTGCACACACAAGCCGGGTTTCACAGTCGGACACTAATTAATTTAGTTTAATTGTCGAGATATTAGTATATTTGTCGGGTAAGACCGATTGAATAGCACAAGAAAATGTTCTCAAAATCAAAGAGAGTGGAAATAATGTGAATTGTCTGACACCGCACTGTTCCTTGAGCGAACGACCAGGGTCGGGTGCTCGCATCACCTCTTCCATATGGAAAAGTTGAGATTTTTTTCAACACGATGAAAATGTAGAAAAACTGACCGGGAAATCTAGATCAAGCGTTCGCACTATTAGGCACATGGGCAAGTCCTCACACAAAAAATATACTTAGGCGTTCCCTGTGTTGTTGCGGTTTGCTGTCCGAAGAGTCCCCAGGTAATGACTCCCTCTATTTTCCATGGTTCCCTTTTGCTTCCCAAGGAGCCCCCCGGGAACGGCGAAAGTACACTCTTGAGACGATTGGTGGGATCACATAGCAAATTGTCAGTAGGCACGGAATGCAGAGAATAAGCGAGGCGATGATGACATTGGTTACTGAGAGATTAGCAGATAAAATTGTGTGGGCGAGGCGATGATGACATTGGTTACTTAGCAGATCAAATTAGGTAGGTTTTCAGTCGGAAGCGTCTCCTGACAGTCTGAATTATTACCAACTTAAACCTGAAGCGTAGAAAGTGTTTTAAAATGCTCGATGTTTTAAACTCAGTCGTATTCTGAAAAGATTACAGACCCGACAGACTGTTTCCAGCTTCAGTTGACCCTCGTCACTTTCGGGTTGCTGGCGAAACGCCCCAATTGAAACGTCGCCAGCGAAATGTCACCATGACAAAACGTATGTAAAACACCCAGATAAAATGATCCAGTAACCAAAATATCGTAATATGTTTTTATTTAATTTTTTTTCGGGGGGGGGGGGTAGAGGGATACCACGATTTATTTCCGACCCAGCATTCTTTCAAACCGGACTAATTCAAGACCTGAGCCTGGAAATAAGAGATTAAAATATTACACAGGTGTTACACTATACATTTTGAAGGGAAACGGTTCATATCTAGGGAACTACTAAAAACGTTTTTTTCACTATGAAACGGATCAGAGAAAACCTTTCTCGACGATGCCATGACTGTCCGGGATCGACTAAAACCAGGAAGGGAAGGGAACGCGAGAAAAACAGGAAGGCATACTAAAACGAGGAAGGCTGTCGCCAGAATTCACCGCACCGTTCCCTTCCTCTATCTAGTATTCTTTGAGGGGTCGGCAACTATAAGATGGTGAACTTTGAATTTAAAATCCGAGGATTTTAGTTGCCCACCGTAAGAACGAGAAACGAAAAGGTGAATTAGAATTTTTATAGTTGCCGACCCCCCGCTGGCCTCGGAGGATTTTTGTCGCCTACCGTCAGAACGAGAAATGAAAAGGTGAATTACAATTTGTATAGTTGCCGACCCCTCACTGAACTTAATGCCTACCCCTGTCAGGATGCTAAAACGAGGAAGGGAAGGTGAACTTTGAATCTGAAAAGTTGCTGACCCCTCAAAGAATACTAAATAGAGGAAGAGAACGGTGCGGAGAATTCTGGCGACAGCCTTACTCGTTTTAGTATGCCCTTCCTGGTTTTAGTATGCCTTCCTGCTTTTCTCGCGTTCCCTTCCCTTCCTGGTTTTAGTCGATCCCATTACTGTCCATCTGAATTAAACGATTTTTCTGTTAGCGCTTGACGACTCGACAAAGCCTTCATGCTCTCCGACGCGGCTGCTGGGTGCAAAACATTTGAAAACTAGACGCGCCGTGGATAAAAATTAAGAAAACTAAGCAAAAATAATTAGTCTAAAACAGATTCTCATATCCTTGTGTGTGAACGACGTGTGTCCTTGTGTCACTGAGAGGAGGAGGAAGATTTAAAAATAGACCAAGCGAACTCAAAAATCTTGGGGACGTTTTGCAACGGCGAAGTTTTGTCATGCGTTTTGCCATGGGGACGTTTTACCGAGGTTTCGTCGGTAAGCCTCACTTTTTATGGGAAGCGGGGAGAAGTTACGTAGTAGGTATTTCTGAGCAAAACGCTCCTCACGAGCCATGAGTGGGACGTTGATGCGCCTCGAAAAGAACCAAACATGGCAAATGCAAAATTCAGTCGAGTGCTGGTGAGTGGATGACATTGAAGTTCACAACCTCGGAAATGAGATTGGACAGAAAGATTAGGGGCGAAGAGTGAATCATTAGTATAACTATGGCGGGTCCTTTGAGGTTCCCTTCAGACTGACACTTTTTAACTGAAGTTACCCTTCCGCTCGAAAAGAACCAAACATGGCAAATGCAAAATTCAGTCGAGTGCTGGTTTGGTGGATGACATTGAAGTTCGCAACCTCGAAAATGAGATTGGATAGAAAGATTAGGGGCGAAGAGTGAATCCTCAGTATAACTAGGACGGTTCCTTTAAGGTTCCCTTCAGACTGACACTTAATCACTGAATATTCCTTCAGCAAAAGCTGACTGCGAATCATAGTTGATAGTTCCTTTATCAAAAATCAAAAATCATTGACAACAGAACCCAACCAGCGCACGACCTTCTACACTGCTTCCTGGCCGACGATTGAAATTAAGTGTCTTTTTGTGTATGTTTATGTGTTTTATTTACTTTCTTCATTTACTCCGCTTTTTGAAAACGGCGGGTTATAAATAAATTACTTACTTATTACTTACTTACTTAGTGAGAAACCGATACGTCAGCTGAATCTAAATTCATCTGACGTATCTGTTTTGCACTATCAAATAAATAACTGAAGTTACGCTTCCGCAATCCCTTACGTCTCACACTGACAGCGGACTGGTGAAAGCGTGAAACTCTTTTCTTCTCAGTTTTTTGTCGCTTTTCATCCAAGGCAACATATTTGGTAGTGCAAAACGGAAAACATATTGTGTTTTTTTTTTTTCTCTCGTAAATCCAACGTCTCTCCTATACAAACTACCAAGCTTCCTAATAAATCAAATCCGATTTTCAACTCTTAGATTTGCGCAAGATTTGCGTAGTAACTGCCCTATGAGTGCGGGTGTGGAGGGAGCACGTAACTCTATGGACAGCCAACCAGAGTCGGGTGTGAATTCCAGTCAGGATATTCGGCACCATCGTCAGTTCCATACGGAAAAGGTGAGATGTTTTAACTTCGTGATGAAAGTGCAAATTATCCGTCCGAGGAACTGGTCGTCTACTCCGAAGCCTTTTTAATCTTAAGTCGTGTGTCGGAAGCACAAGGAAAAATCGTGTCGGGTAACTTCAGTAAGAACCGGAGTCCGTAGCTCATCACTAAAACGAGAAACCACTAATCGTCATGTAACTATTAATTACTCATTACCTACCTGCTATGAAAAAAGCGTGAAGGAACAGTATTCCTTTCTTCGTATCAATCGCCAAGGATGACAGGAGAAAGCAGCCGTTGGCAAGTTGAAACAGTATGTGCTGAGATTCGCGCCAATATGGACATGGTAACAGAAAGTCTAAAAAGTGAAAATTTTACTTTAGGCGTAACTATAACAGTGTCGTCTGGTGTTTTTATGGTTTAACATCAGGAGTTCAGTTAAATGATGTGTTCCAATACGCCTAATTTGGATTTTAATAAAGAAGTGATACAGCGATTTCACATGCTTTTAAAGATAATGGGGCAATTGCGAAAGCAAGACATTCTGATGCCAGTGTTGCTAAAAAGGTAGAACTGACGGCGATGGTGTAAATAACTAAATAAACTAGTTCAGCTCATTTTTTGTGAAGTTAAAAAGAATCCCACTTATCTAGGTGTTAAAAGAGTATTCTTATTTTTGCGTTTCTTCAGGTTTTGTCGGTGTTGATTTATGAGCTACTTCAAAATGCTGGTGGATTTTCTCCTCGCCTCTGACGCCGGATTGACGTTTGGTACTAATTCTTTATTTTACTTGTTTATTATCTTCGTTGTTTATTAATAAACTAGTTTTAATTTTAGATTTACCTCACAAGTGTTTTTTCAGCACAAGCTGAACAATCACATAACTGCGCAAAACGGGTGAGTTGGGATTTATTATTATCTGCCACGTTTCACGAGCTCAACTCATGGAGCGTGTTCCATCCTACTTACCGTAGTTACTACGCATGACGTCATGAATTGTGTTTTTTTTGCCGTCAAGGCTGGAACGATTTTTCTATTTTCCAGCAGGATCTCACGCCAGGGGTGAATCCGACCAATCACGTTACAGAGATGCGTAGTTACTACGCTTACTACGCTCCCGAGCATGGTAAGCAAATAGTAACTATTAGTTACTATTCCGACAAGGTTGGAACGGTCAGCGTAGTAACTTTTCGTGAGGATGGAACGGAAATAGTAACTAATAGTAACTATTGTTAGAAGGGTGGAACACGCTCATGGGCAATCAGGGTCCAGTTGTCCATGCACGGGTGGTTGGGGAAAGTGCAACTCCAAAAGTGCCTTCAAAACTCTCGGTACCCGACAAGTACACGAAATGTGCACGTCGAGTTACGAACTCAAATCACTTGGCAACCGGGGCCCATTTGCCCCTGCACAGGGTGTGTGTGTGAAGGAGGGGAACAGCGAAAAGGCAGATCTAGACAGCAAGCCAAACTATTTTACCAAGTTTAAATTTAAAACCTGTCATTATTCGAGAGTTATATACTATACAAAAACGGTTAAAACTGAAAACCCGCTAGTGCATCCGCAATAGTGGATTACATAACTCCATTAGAATAAAAAAATCTGAAGCTATAAATCGCAGCTTAATTCTTTTAGCTTGAGACTGAAGATGACCCTTGCCAAGAAGGACCGAAATATCGCTGGACTATGTATCAGCTGACTTTCTGTTTAGCGCTATCAACCATGAATCGCAGTCAGCTTGGGGTGAAGGATACATATTTTGTACTTAAGTATTCGTCTGGCCTTTTAGGCAGGTTATCCGCCAAAATTTAGTAAAGCTTTGTTATTAACGATGTGTAAATTAACCTAGACCTATTGAACGAGCTTCAAAGAACAAGTTTGGTTCGATGGTTGTGCTATCTTTGAGCCGAAATCTAATGCGGGGCTTTTTGGGGAAAACTTTGCGATTTGCCGCGTCAGTGACGGGCAGACGCAGCACACAGATAAGGCGTATTCTAAGCGTTCCCCAGGGACTCCTTGGGGAGTCGAAGGGAACCACGAGAATAGAGGGAGTCATTTCCTCGGTACTTCCCGTACATGAATTTTCGAACACAAATTTCGGGACGCAATTTGTCTGTTAAAGTCCCGGTCCACCTTTTTTTCACTTTTTTTATTCTGATTGGTTTTGTTTGATTTTACATTGTTTTGTTTAAAAAAAAATCATACTAGATGCGATTTTTCTCAGGATCTCTCTTATCTCTTAACTTGTTTGTCAAACTTGGGGTAGCTTTGCGCAAGGCCGTATCCAGGGGGGGGGGGTAGGGGGTTGACCTCCCCCCCCCCCCCCGAAACATACAAAAATAATCTTTTGTATAGGTTTTTCCCTCTGATCTATGCGTTTTTTGTACTTTTTTCTCAAACCAGCAGGCAAACCCCCCCCCCCCCCCTCCCGAAATGAATTCCTGGATACGGGCCTGGCTCTGCGTAATATCAAATATTTACAATCGAGCAGCACCAAATTACTCGCTTTCTATAAACAAACTTGCTGGGCTGCTAGTTCTGGAACTAGGCCTACTCTGAACTTATTTTGCAGCTAGGCACATAGCAGCGTCTTTGATTTCCTGTCGTTCGTGATCTGAAAGAAGGAACAAGACCAAAGGTTTCGATGGGATCCCAAAAATTCAATATCTGATCCAGAGAATTGGGTCTTGTCTTCGCCAGACTCCTTCAACATTTTTACTATTAAAATTCAGAAACAGATTAAGGCCAAATAGCTAACCATCTGAGAAATCCAAGTTCAGATATGGATTCAACATGAGTGTTTACCCCTATAAGTCATATCTGTTTTGACGAAAATTTCCTGCCAAGCTTCTGCTAATTTCCCGGTTTCAGCCGAATTCCGGAACTACTTGTCCGGCGAAAAAAGAATGCTCAAAACAAGTCTCAGCGTATCTTCTTTCTACAATATTGAGCATCTAATCAACTTCAAATAAAAATTTAACTGATAACAAATTTTCGGGCTCCAGCCGGATTCTGGTCAAACTATCTGTCGGGGTAAAAAATTATTTTCATACAGGGATTCAGCATCTCTTCTTACCCCTAAATCGGATTTCTAATCAACCACAAATAAAACTTTAACTTTTTCCGGTTTTGGCCGGATTCCGGGCGAACTACTTGCCCGGGTAGAAAAATTTTCAAAAAGTCTTCAGCATGTCTTCTTACCCCTAAATCGAACATCTAATCAACTCCAAATAAAACTTTTACTTTTAACAAACTTTCCGGTTTTGGCCGAATTCCGGGCGAACTACTTGTCCGGCGAGAAAATGGTTTTCACCATCAAGTTCAACGTGTCCTCCTACCCCTAAATTGAACATCTTATCTACTTCAAATAGAACTTTTACTTTTAACAGACTTTCCGGTTTTGGCCGGATTCCGGGCTAACTTCTTGTCCGATGACAAAATGGTTTTCACCGTCGTGTTCAGCATGTCTTCTTACTCCATAATCGACTATCACATTATCTGTTTAAAAATATTTCATTACCCCCTTAATTTAAACCCCCTCCCCACCCCTAAATATAGGGCTACAGAGCCCATCATTGCCTTCGAGAGTTAACAGACATAATTAATTAATAAAAGTAAATTGTCTTCACTTTTCACTGACGGCAAGTTAAGTGAAGATGGCGCCGTTCAAAGTTCAGAACATTCAGAAGTGTGACTCAAAATCAGTGCCTGAAATCTATCTGTCTTTCGATGTATTTCTTTATTGTTGAAATATACACTGTAAAAAGTTTTCCATATAATGACTAAAGTTAACTGCAGTATTTCCTACTCAGATTATTCTTATCCTTACGCAGATAAGATTAATACCAAACAGAGACAGTAGCAAATACTGCAGTTAACTATAATCTTTTTACGGAGAAACTTTGTACAGTTTAGTATGGGTTCCCTAATTCAGTGCCGCGAAAAAACTTTTCGAGTTAGTACAATCTTATTAGAATCTAGTAAAACAAAATAACGGAGTCTAGTAAACTTCATTTGGGTCGATTGGCAGTACTGACAGATTAGCGAAAGGACTGCCGCATTGCTTGGAAGAGAAGAACTTACCCGTAGTACAACTATGGAAATTAAATTAGAAATTGATTTATAAACTCTTTCTTCTTCTTTCTATTGGGGCTACGCTAGATGAAGATATAAATTTGTTTTTACTGAAACAAATAGGCTGCTTGTGATGATAAGATCCTGATTTGAGACAAGGAAATAGTTACCTTAGTCCGGCCTTAGTCCTCAAGGATAACTTGCATTTTTTTGTCTTGTTTTATTTAGCAAAAAAGTACAGAATTCAAAGAGAAGTAATTGTTCATTCCTCTACTGAGCGTCCTAGTTTATATTTGCCGTCCAGAGTCGCATGGACTCATTCGTCTGCATCTTCCTATCATTTCTGTATCTACCCAACAGCTTTTCTCACTAGGATTAATAGATCATATACACATGTTTGTTTACTAACTTGCCCACGTGGTGTTTAACGCGTATTCCATATCATCCGCTACCGCTTTCTCACATCCACTAGAAAGTTCTTTAAGCAGGTATATCTGGCATTAGAATTCCATGGAAACTCGATCGATCATTCTATTTCCCGGCCTGGGATACCTCTGCAGTGCCATCTGCGGATTTGGATCAGTTCGTGTTTAAAGCAAGACAGTACTGCTGTCTCCCCGGCTTTGGTTGATTCTTTGTATGTTTTTGGCATAAGCTTTTTGCCACTAGGTGGAAGCACGTAGATGTAGATGCTAGCCATCTAGAGCAGTGGTTCCCAACCGTTGTTATGCGTACCCCAGGGATCGCGAAGCAACCAAAATTGGTTTAGTCTGTAGCTTCAAAATCTCACCTCACTCATTTTTGATTGCTGAAAGCCTAATATCAACAGCAGAGGCATCACCAGCCAAAATGTATCTAAAGGGGCAAGGTATTTTTACTGGCCTACTACTGTTTTTTGTTTTTTTTTAAGTAACTGCTTTTACAAAAAATCGCGGAGCTTCGCGCCGACGCGACGCTTTTCGGGGGGATGGGTGTTGCCAACCCGTGCGTGACGCCTCTGAGAACATCGCCTCTCAGTGAATAACGTTGATTCAAAAACAGCTAGCCTACTGCCGTAAAATCTGTTCCTGTGTCAAACATATTGTTTCAAGAAGAATCGAAGACATTGCAAGTGATACTGTCATTCAGGTTGCGAATAAGCTAACGAAAAAGTTTACGACGCAGCGTGATGAAAGCACTGAGAACATCAAAAACAAACACAGACACAGGCTGACTGTAAAAAATATGCAGCTAACGACGTCGAGCCGAGATTTGACAAAGTTTTCGCTACAAGTCAGCCGCTAGTGATTGCCAAATTGATTTTTTATATATTTTTACACATATATGCCTTATCATTTTTTATAAAACTATCGTCTTTTTCACGTTCTGAAAATGGGGGTACGCAATCTTTTCGAACCTTGAGTAGGGGTACGCGGTACGGAAAAGGTTGGGAACCACTGATCTAGAGGCCTTTTATCGAAGAGTTGCTAGTCCTAAAACGAATACTGGTAGGACGCAGTGCCTGCATTTTTTTTGTTTCAACCATTCTTCCTTAGCTCCAGTTTGTTATGAGCTCTTTAGTTTCCAGATAACAAATATTACGAACGCACAATCAGATTTTCTCGAACGGATTTCCGCATTTACATCATCAAGTTGACAAAATCTCAAATTTTTCATGTAGAAGTGAAGAACCTAATAGAACCTCCGTCGCCCTACCTCTGTAATGCGGAGTCGAGTTTTACCCCCTACCCTGCCCGATGCAAACGAATGGAGGGTAGAAGCTACGCTGTACATTACATTTCGTTACCTTTACAAATAAGAGAGAGAGATAGGTTTATTTAGACAACATCGTAGCTGACAGCTAATTTGCGTTGCTTCAATATACTAAATAACAAACTAACACAAAAAACAAAAAAAGAGAAAATATCACTCGGCTTTGTTTAGCGAATTCGTAAAAAAAAGGTACAAACGAATTTGCGTGGCGGTTCGTTCGCGAAGCTACTGGAACCAGTTTATTTTCGTGACGCACACGGTTGTTGGGCGGTGCAGTGGGTGGTAAGATGTCTCTATGCTGGGGTTTGGAGAGAAGAAACTTTCCAAACCTCAGGATAATCTGCTCGTATCTTTGGGCCAACGTGGGGAGATCGAGTTTAGCAAGCGCTTCACCATAAGATAGCTGTCGATCGCCAACAATAATGAACAAAGGCCCGCTTTTGCACAAATAGCTATAGTAAGTAGTAGTTTATTACGCTAAAGCCTGGCGGCCGTGGTAACATCGCTGTGAAGCCGCGTAGGAGAAACTTTCAAAGTAAAAGTTGATTGGTTCTCTGCACGCGCTCCAGAGCGGGTAAGCGTGCCTCCTGCTCTGATTCCTCTGCTATGAGCAATGGCGAAGACGGAAGTAGACGGCAGTACGGGTATCAGCTGGAAGGAGCAAGTACCTCAAGCTAAGCTCAATTTTGTCGGGGTATCCTTAGTCGCTGCATGGGACGAAAGACGAAGGTCCTATCAGATTATTTGTTCTTGGTGACATGAAAGCAAGTACTACGAAGCACTCGAAGCGATCCGAAGAATGCAGTTGCCAAGAGGGGAGAACTGCACTGACTGACATACATCTAATATTAATGCTTATTTACTGGGGCTAGAGTTGTGAATAGATTTGTGCTACAAAGCGGGTCTACGCGAGACCCCCCCCCCCCCCGGACAAACCCCCCCCCCCCCCCCGGTGACAACCCCTCCCCTAACCAAAACCCCCCGGGTACCAAAACTCCCCCTGGCGAAAAACCCCCGAATCCTTTACATTTAATACGAATGCAAACCATTTAAACTGACTTCCCGTGATCTTAGTCTGTCAAGGGGACTTCTGGTACAACAAGAACAAGACCAAAGGTTTCGATGGGACTCAAATATTTCATTTGCCCCTTAACTTAAACCACCTCCCCCACCGACTAAATGTAGGGCTACAGATTCCATCTACGAGCTCGACCTTACTCTTGACCCAAAGAATCCTCACACCAGGTTTCACCAAAATATCTCATTCCTGTCGAAAGTTATAGTGCGCACAGTCGGACAACTTTTGCGATGTCATAGGTATCCTGCCACTTACGTTTTGGGATCCCAAAAACAGCGGCAACTAACTGCACGCTTCCTCTGCAAGAAGGGGAAATAATTGGGAAAGGATTTCCTGGGGGGGGGGGCGTTACACTGAGTGGCACGGGTTTTGATCTTTCACTTTTAACACCTCACTGACCACAGCTTCAGGTGAATGCGTGTGTTAGTTCACTTCAGCAATTACCCTGTCACCATCAACCTTCACCTTCGCTTTACACTCCCCTCCCTTGTCTAAGCTTGTTCTGCCTACGCTTAACACATCACTACAAACACATCCAGTCAGCACTTTTTTCTTCAGATATACATACCCTTTGTGTACGCACAAGCTTATTCTTACACTTGTTACATTCGTATTAAATGTAAAGGATTCGTGGGGTTTTGGTCCGGGGGTTTTGGTATGGGGGGTTTGTCACCGGGGGGGGGGGGGGGGGGGTTGCCGGGCTTTTTTTAGCCGGAACCCATGTCTGTAATGCCACTGCATCCTACTTCCGTGATTGCATTCATTATTCTTAAGCCAGAAGACCAAAATTTCATATGTAGATTCTAAGCCAGCAAGCGAAACCTCACTAATCTTCGCACTTGCCGCAATTCACTATTTCCATGCTCAATAGGCTCCTGAACACGGTTCGTGTATGATGCGTAAAGTCGTTTATCTGAATTCTGCCGACTTTCAGCAAGAAGTCAATGGACTTGGGAAAAGGCTTATAAAAGCCAGATAATTCTTAAAAGCAGAGCAACAAATATGACTCTGTTAAATATCCACACCCGGTTTATGTGCTGAACTTCAGAATCCCGTGTCCCCAGACCTTCCACCGAACCATTATGCAGAACAAGCATAGCCAAAAAGAGCCGAAAACCGCAAAAAAGCCTCTGCTGAATTTTTCGATATCATTACGACGAACGAAAACGTCAGCAGGTACTTTCCCGGCATTTTATGGCTCTTCGGCAATGCTTGTTATGCATAACATGTCATGCATAACGTTTTGAAAATAACAACAGATTACATCCCAAATGTTGTCTGTTGAAACTGCGCATCCTTGTGTTATCTGTTATGGAACATCTTACAGTGGTTACAATGAATTTCCTTGGCAAGGACGTATATGGCCAAAAGCTGAAATAAAATACATGTGGAGGCATTCACATCGTTCTCATGGTTTGTCGTCGGAAAAGTCCCCAGGAAGTAAGTGACCCCTCTACTCTTAATTTCCACACGTTGCGAAAGCACTTGAACCCTAGCTGCCATCTTTGTTTCGTTTCTGTCCTTCTGAAAAGATTTGTAGAATGACAGTCTAGATGACACTACCGTTTGCAAAAAGAACTGCAGGTAGCGTTGTCCTTTCGGCGGAAGTAGGTGGCGGAGAGCTGGACTCGTTGTAGAGAAGCTAGATTGTTCTAGAACGGTCCAGGTTCGATCGAACATTCGGACAACGATTTAAATCCCAGCTGTGATCCGGTGATGTAATTTACCGGTAGTCTGAACTGAGCGAGTAGACAAGAAACAAGCCACTTGCTTGTGCCCTTGAAAGTAGCCTAGCTGAAATTACAGGTAAGGACGTTGGTACTCCTTCTGTAATTTTTTGTATACTTTCATTTGAGATGATTTGATCAAGGCTTATTCCTAGTCATTAGTGAGTTCCAGATTTCTCAGTCTCCATTTCTAGTGAAATAGCGTTCGCCATGAGGCTGAAGACTTATGCTAGTTGTGCTTCCAAGTGGGTCTTGGTTTCTGTAGAATCTGTATTAGCCTTTACAGTTAGTTTGACCAGTATACCATCCATATATGCCATATTTTCTTGTCCGAATAACCCTGAGTGACCTCTTCAGGATTGGTGTCCACCTGTCAGTGTAGTACACTAGCCCTTTTTCACTCACCAGTGCTCAAACGTCTACCACCATGCCTGAGTGCTTGAACACTGTACCTTGAAATCCATGCATGGTGCATGATTTTCAGCATACAGTGCACACGAAAAAGCACAATTTCTATCGGTATTTAGTGTGTAATGATAAAAAATGTGCTTTTTCATGTGTGCACTGTTGCTGAAATCCATGTACCATGAATGAGTGTCAAGGTACAGTGCTCAAACGTCTAGCACTCAAGCATGGCAGTAGACTTTTGAGCTGCGGTTGCCACTAAAGTACTGCCAGAGGAGAAAAAGTACTACCTAAAAAAACCTGTAAACCCCTTTAGCACGACCCAATAAATATGACCTGATTCGACCCTTCTTTTTTTCTTGGCCCTAGCACCCTGAATGATCTCTTCACGGTTGGTGTCCACTAAATGTGAACACTTTTCCCTGCTGGGCCTGGGATGACTGTAGCAAGAAAGCGTATTAGCCTACCCCGGTCAACTTTGAATCAGTTTTGAACCCCTGAAATTTGTTATTATGCCAAATCGTAAGGGCAGGGTTAGGGCATGTATCTAGCATTTTGCATTGCATATGCCTAATGCTGGCCCTATGTCAAATGCTGGCCCTATGCCAAATGCTGGACGGGTAGCTGTTGGTACCCTGTACAGATGAATTCTGATTGGTCGATTTCTGAGCTCACTCAAAGCATCAGTATTTTACTGGGTTCCAGACCAGCATTTGGCATACCTAAGGTCTTTTTCTGTGACAATTGTGGACTAAATACTTTTGAGTGTTAGTTGCATAAACACGATTTTGTGCCACACAGTCGAGCCACTAGTTTAAACTTGCGGAAACACCTTTTGCCTATTTTTAGGGTGGTAATTTTCGAATGTATGGAAATTTAAATAAAATTCATCTAAAATCTCAATAAATAGAACTCCAGGTTTATTTCCATACCATTCTTCATAGGAAAGCATTCTCAGTTTTAAGTCTATATGCTTGTAAAATTAGTTAACTTATTGTTTAGACACAATAAGTTTGTAAGTTTGTTCTTACAAACTTATGTAAAATAAGTTTGTTCTTTTATTTTTATTTATCTCTTCTACTCCACAGTCTTATGTTGTAAAACATTTTGTGGGTTATAAATACACTTACTTACTTATTATGCAGCTCAATTTGAATTTCCCGCATGAATCGAGCCCCAAAAGCGACTATCACCTCGCCAGTTGTTTGTCGATTTGAGCCACAAAGCAAGCCACGAAAATCTCGTTGGTCACAGGAACACACTTGCTGGGCCGCATGAAAGACTGCATAAACACCCTTTTCGAGCCACAGTTGACCCACAAACTGTTTGTGGGAGCAGGGATAACACCTCTAGTGTATTAATCATCAGGCATAGGGAATGCCAAATGCTAAGAAAAGGCTATAAGGCATTTGGGATAGGCTTTCCCAAAATCGGAGGTTTATTGTAGACTGGCCTACTCTGGCTACAGGGTTACCACTGGTAGTACAATTGTATACTGTACTTGTTTTAGTACATTATGGCCAAAGTAGATAGTTGGTAGCACGTTTGAAAAAAGTAGTATTTTAGCAGTGACCTACATTTTAAGGAAGGTACTACTTTTCGAAAAAAAAATACTCTTTCTGTCGCAAGGGGTTGTGGGTCGGGTTATATTTTTGTTCAGTTTAGCTCAAATATTTAATTGACTTTTTTGTAGTAATGTTTGTGAGCCAATCATAACAAAACAGTGAAATATGCCGATCCTGATGTCTTACAAAGTGGTAAAACATGAAGGGCAAAGAAATTTTAAGAATTGAGATTAAGCCTGACAGGCCCACATGTCTCCCCGAGTTTTCATGAAATCACAAGCCTGGAAGTTCCCCTTTGCCTGAACGCTACCGTGTAAAAGCTCCAGTCTCATAGGCTCCACTGTCGATCATGTTCGTTGTCGTGCCTACTGAAATCTAAAGTACGGTACTATAGCCAAACACTTCAAATTCCTTCTGGTCTCATTGTCTCCACTGTCTATATCATGTTTGTTGTCGTGCCTACTGAAATGTTAAGTACTGTAGCAAAACATTTAAGATTTTGGAGGATCTGTGACTGATCTCGTAACTTTTACAGGGTTGCACTAGAGCTTTTCTCCAACTCCGTTTTCAGGCCTTGAACTGCTATGAAATACGACACTACGCATGCTTACATTGTATTAAACACATTTTTGATTCCTTGTCACCTTTCTGCTTTCTTAACTCTTCCCATTTCGGCGCTCTGATTTTGGAAAACAAAACAAAAAGGAAAACAAAACATGAGAAATTGATGGACAACTCTACATGAAGCGACAAGAGGATAATTTTTTTCTGTCACAAACAACAAATAATAAAAAAAAGTAGTTGTCAGTAGGCCAAAAACGCAAAAGAGTAATCCCTATTTTTGACAAATTTAAACTCTATAATATTTGTAAGTTGAGCTAAAGCGGTTTACGTGGGCCACACTCTACTTGATGGATAAAGTGTAACAAGTGCGAAACATTTTTTAGATAGTACTTTTTCTCCTCTATAGTAGCATTTTCTCGCGACTTCGGTTGTGCATTCTGTTTTAGTCAAACTATCATGACAGAACTTCTGTCGGAAGAAAAAGTTTGATAAATCGTAGACATCAGAGAAAACTAGTTAGATTGTGTGGGTCCTTTACAGAATAAAGCAGAAATGATTGTTAGGAATAAATGAATCGGATGAGATTCTTCTACTAGTATTTCAGTTCTTGATGTAAGGGGTTCTGTGAAGGTTTAAGGTAAAAAACATACAGTGATGTTAATAAAGTATTTGATATTCATGCCCACTTTGGAAGAGCCCTAATTTTAATCATAGCTTACCTTTGAAGTAGCCTATCACATTTTTGTCTACTCCTGTCAGACTCGACAGTGGACTGACTAGCTTGTTTTTTTTTTTTCAGAAGAAGCTAAAATGGCCGACACAAACATGGAGGAGGTTGAGACCTTCGCTTTCCAGGCTGAGATTGCTCAGCTTATGTCCCTGATCATCAACACCTTCTACTCCAACAAGGAGATCTTCCTCAGAGAACTCATCTCCAATTCCTCAGATGCTTTGGACAAAATCAGATACGAGTCTTTGACCGATCCTGCCAAGTTGGACACTGGAAAGGAACTGTACATCAAGATCATTCCCGACAAGGAAGCCAAGACCTTGACCCTCATTGATACTGGCATTGGTATGACCAAGGCAGACTTGGTAAACAACCTCGGCACAATCGCCAAATCTGGCACAAAAGCCTTCATGGAGGCACTTCAGGTAAACATTTGAGTAACTTAATTCTTCGTGACGTAATCTCACCAAGCACTGTACCACTTGTCTCCAAACTGATATCTTCGATCGATGGTATTGGTTTTGATGGTCTGTGGTTACTATGTTAATCACTTGGGAATTGTGACTGTCCAGGATGATCGAGTATGGCGAAGCCACCAGACTTCACTTGGAAGTCCCTAGCCTGGTTGGCGTACTCGACGCCCTCCCAGTTAGACTTCATAGAACAGGCCAAACCCCCTGGCCTTTGGCCCAAAGCCTAGCAACCTTAAAGAGTGGGGTAAAAGTAAACGAGTTCCTTTATTGGCTGTTAACCACAAAAATAATACATTTCCAACAATAGTCAAATCTGTTATCTCTGAAAATGAAGGAAGGAGCAGTTTCCTTCACCTATACAATATATACGCAAAACACAAAGAAAACACCAACAAAAATGCAAGGGAGATAATCTAAATATTATCTGTTCTCTGTAAGATGAAACTTCCAGCTACTAAATATAGGTTGTGTTAAATGAAATCACATTTTATTTACAAGTGCCGTAGAAAAAATAAAGAAGGCAGCCAGTTAGCATTTGTTAACCCTTTCCTTCCCTAGGCTGGTGCTGATATCTCCATGATTGGTCAGTTTGGTGTTGGTTTCTACTCAGCTTACCTTGTCGCTGACAAGGTCGTCGTCACATCCAAACACAATGACGACGAACAGTACATCTGGGAGTCCGCCGCTGGCGGCTCATTCACCATCCGCCCAGACAACTCCGAGCCACTTGGCAGGGGTACCAAGATCGTTCTTCACATGAAGGAAGATCAGATCGAATACGCAGATGAGAAGAAGATCAAGGTATGTCCCGAAAGGTTTATCAGTCGTCATTTTCTAGGATTTCCTACTTCTAGAAATAAAATATGCTTCGCGTCCTTTGAAACTACTAGTCTTGCAGCACTGAAATTGTATCACCTGTCGTTATTTTTCCGCGACGGGTAATTGACTGTAAAACATGACGCCACAATGGAGTTCATAGGGATCTGGGAAAAAGAAGGGACGACCTGTGACTAACTCTATTCCTATGGACAGATTTGTATCCCGTACTCTTTTCCACAGACTTGTATTGTACACCATGTCCCTTAGGAGAAGGGCCAATGCACTTCACGTAACGGAGAAGTGAGAATAAATAAGTTCCCGGTACAGTGATCGAGCTCAGTTTGGTGCATCCTCTTCTTCTTTCCGTGGATTAAGCTGTACCGACACTCAATTATTTCAGGAAAAATATTTTCCCTCTCAGTTTTCTTAGCTAAATATCTGTGTTTGTAGGAAATCGTAAAGAAGCACTCCCAGTTCATTGGCTACCCAATCAAGCTCGTCGTTGAGAAGGAACGTGAGAAGGAAGTCGAAGATGAAGCAACCGAAGAAAAGAAAGAGGACGAGGAAGACAAGCCAAAGGTACACCTTTTTTCCAACTAACCGTACATTAAGATAACCCGGTCTGGATTTGCGAATAGCACACCTCAGCCTCACGACCGCTTTCCAACGTTACCACAAGTACTCAGTACGTTTAGCACTGACCTGTTAAAAGCTTGTGATAATTACCTTGACAGTCTGAACATTAATAGATGATGGTAACAATAATTTATTTTTTACCCGCACACATGAAAAACAACGGAAGTACAATAGAGAAAAGGAAATCAGAAAAATACTGAAAATAGCTATACATACAACAAAACCAGAGGTTTCGATGGGATCTCACAAATTTAATATTTGATCCAGATAATTGGGTCTTACAGATATTCGGTCTTCGACAGACTTCTTTACGGGTCCCAAAAACAAGCACATAGATAGGGGGGCAAGCGGTTGGTCTGGTGAAAACGGAAAACGGTTTGATCTTAGAGCAAATTTCCGATGGAAAGTGTATTAGACGAAACTGTGTCTAGGTCAATGGCCTATTCATTTCGGATTAGATTATTATTTTATAAGAGAAGCTAATGACCGTTTATTTATTTATTCATTTATTTCCCTCAGGACTGAGGAATAATGTATAAAATAGAACTATGCCTAAATCATCTGGTCCATTCACTGACACATAAATATTATATACACACGATTTCGACAACTAAATTACAATTATTTGTTTTGTAATGATAGGATTTAGCTTATCAAACAAAATTTCTGAGATCCACAGGGGACTCCCCCCCCCCCACACACACACACACACTAAATACCGTTGGAAGTATGGAACCTGTATTGCGACTATACTTCTGCCGTTTTGAAACGTGGAAGACCGTGCCTCTTTGCCACCGTTGAATCAACCTTCAGCTAGTAGAGCGCGAGTATTGACGTAGCAATAATTCTAGGTTGAAGACGTAGATGAGGAGGAAGAAAAGGAAAAGAAGAAGAAGACCATCAAGGAAAAGTACACCGACGAGGAAGAGCTCAACAAGACCAAGCCCATCTGGACTCGCAACCCCGATGATATCAGCCAGGAAGAATACGGTAAGCTGCTTTTCTGATTGCCGGTGAGAGGGAATCCAGGGTAGCTAATGCCGTCGTAGGAGCTCGAGTTAAAAAGTTCATGGCTTTGGGAAAGTAAAAGCAATCACTGCCGGCAGCGAACCCCGGGAGCAAAAAATCGTATAAACCTATGAGAAGTATGCTTTTGTGGTATTAGTTTCGACCAGCATCGTCTGCCATCCAAAGATATCCCGAGGATGAAGCCAAGTTAAAGACTACACAGCCAAGAAGTAGAGCAATTTGAGGGTCATGTTCATTTCTTTTTGGCTGTTTAAAAGGAGATTATTCACGTCGTACTAGTTATCTTTATTATTAATTTCACTCTCGATGCGGGTACCCCTTTATTCTGCAATGCAATAGCTCACTTGACCGAAATTTTCTTTCAGGTGAATTCTACAAGTCCCTCTCCAACGATTGGGAGGACCACCTCGCAGTCAAGCACTTCTCAGTCGAAGGTCAGCTTGAGTTCCGTGCCCTCCTCTTCGTTCCACGCCGTGCACCTTTCGATCTCTTCGAGAACAAGAAGCAGAAGAACCACATCAAGCTCTACGTCCGTCGTGTCTTCATCATGGACAACTGCGAGGAGCTGATCCCCGACTACCTGAACTTCATGAAGGGTGTTGTCGACTCAGAGGACCTGCCCTTGAACATCTCCAGAGAAATGCTCCAGCAGAACAAGATCCTGAAGGTGAGCATGATGTTCAAGGAAGGTTGTGATTGGAGAGAATTGGTCCTTGGCTGGTCACCTGTGATATTTGTTGTGTCAGCTAACCTCGAATTTAAATCCGTTTGGTTCTGATTCTGACTTTTGAGGTGTAGATGCGGATCTTCGAGTTACCTCTTGGTCACACAGGCTGCGGGTCGGTGTTGAAAGCTCGTTTTCTGCGTACTGGGACAGAAAGTCGTCCGAATTTGGTCCGTTTATACCATTTCGCCTGTAAAGATCTCGGAAGTGTCCGGTCGTCGGCAGAACGCAGCGCAACGGGCTCGAAATGTTTTGGAAAGTGTTCAACGTCACGAAGATGGTTAGAGTGTTATCGGAAGTTTTAAGTTCTGCGAAGGGGTAGGGGGGGGGGGGTCGTACTAAAAGGTGATAGAACATAAGTCAGATGTAGTAATCGTCTGTCGGGGTGACGCGACCGAAAAACTACATTACGCCGACGACAACATCATGCATTTGGAAAGCATTTGAAGAACTCGAGGCAGAACCATTAACGTTGACAGCGCTTTGCCATTTTGTATGTAATTGCTTGGACCACCTTCGCACCGGTCTTGTTGAGTCTATTGCATTCGCTAAATTTATCCTTTGTACAGGTTATTCGCAAAAACTTGGTCAAGAAATGCATGGACCTCTTCGAAGAGATCGCCGAGGACAAGGAGAACTTCAAGAAATTCTACGAACAGTTCGGAAAGAACCTCAAGCTCGGAATACACGAAGACTCCACAAACAGGAAGAAGATCAGCGAGCTTCTTCGCTACCACACCAGCGCATCTGGAGACGAGTTGACCTCCCTCAAGGACTACGTTTCGAGGATGAAGGAGAACCAGAAGCACATCTACTACATTACTGGTAAGCAGATTTAGATTGGCAACTAAGGGGCTCGGGGAATCCGAAAAATATATTCTAGTGTAGGGGTGAAATGCAAGTAGGAAATGGTTTGTGGAAAGACAGCCGAGCTTCAACCGGACTGTATCGAACCTCATACTAAAGGGTGCATTTTAGTTTTCGGGTCCTCCGATGTCGGGATGACGTTAGCTGTTTCCTCTCTTCCATTGATGGCGCCACAGTTCTTTGAACAATATTTGTATTCAAGTTAGTGTTCCTAAGATACTGTTATAGATACTCATAAGCTCCGAGTGGTTCACTGGTCTAATCTTTTTGTTTTTGCGTTCGATGTATTTGTTTAAATTTTTAGTAGTAATACCGTAAAATTATTCCGAATTGATAGTGAACGCAGTTTTACTATTATTATTAATTCGAAAATATCGGATCACAAGTAAATCACGGTCTTGTCATAGGAATTTATGCTCAGTTGATATAATACCTAGTTTATGTTATTCGTACGAGTCCATCGATTTTCGCACAGATAGCGTTGTTCCATATGAGCTCATCGACTTGCTTCTCATTAGTTTATTCCAACATAGGTGAGAGCCGTGATGTCGTTGCCCATTCCGCATTCGTTGAACGTGTTCGCAAGCGCGGCCTCGAAGTCGTTTACATGGTTGACCCCATCGACGAGTATGTCGTGCAGCAGTTGAAGGAATTCGACGGCAAGCAGTTAGTCTCCGTCACCAAGGAAGGTCTCGAGTTCCCCGAGGATGAAGAGGAAAAGAAGAAACAGGAGGAGGATAAGGCCAAGTTCGAGAACCTCTGCAAGGTACGAGTCACCTTGAAATTGCGAAAGGCAGGATGATATTGGTTCTTTTTTTGCCTGACCATGGCATAAGACAAACGCATCATCGCAGCAGAGTAACAACTCAGGTTTAATATTTCAGAGTAACAACTCAGATTTAATATTTCGTATTACTCATTAACGGTTGAAACTCGGAGATGCGTTACAAAGCGTGGGAGTTCTATCCTGGCGACCAAGGTGGACGCATAAGGCAGCCTGCGCATAGTAAGGAAGACAAATAAGCACAGCCAGATACGAACGATTACGGTTGGTTCGTTCTTTGGTTGACCAATGTTGTGGTTTCTTTTATATTTTGGCGTTGTTTTCTTTTCAGTGTTATTTCTAGAAGTATGTCGTCTAAAATATGTAATTCCCTTCCAGGTCGTCAAGGACATCCTCGACAAGCGCGTCGAAAAGGTCGTCGTCTCAAATCGACTCGTCGAATCTCCCTGCTGCATCGTCACCTCACAGTACGGCTGGTCCGCTAACATGGAGCGTATCATGAAGGCCCAGGCTCTGCGCGACACCAGCACCATGGGTTACATGGCTGCCAAGAAGCACCTCGAAATCAACCCTGACCACCCCATCATGGAGACGTTGAGGGTCAAGGCCGAAGCTGACAAGAACGACAAGTCGGTGAAGGATTTGGTCATGCTTCTCTTCGAGACTTCCCTTCTCTCTTCTGGATTCTCCCTGGAAGATCCACAGGTCCATGCTCAGAGGATCCACAGGTTAGTAGTCGATATCAGTTTGTTCACCTTTACGACCCCCCCCCCCCGTACCTTAAACTTCAATTCTTATATTCTAACGTTGATTACCCTGACTCGGCCGCTCAGATCCGAACTCAGTAGAAATTGCGAACCGTCTCTAGTTGCAAATAGCTGTAGTTTCCAATTACGCGCACTTAGTTTGCTACAAGACAGTTAAAGGAAGTAGGGTAGGGTTGTCATTTTCCTTAGGATCAGTCAATGTTACCTAATTACGTTAAAAGAAGTGGCTGGCGTCCATGGACGGATGCTCATTTAATAATACGGCGTTGGATACTGTGTTTCGCATGATGTGTTCCATTTATAAAATGGGAAAAGCAGCAAGCCAATCCCCGAACTGCTGACACACCAAAGGCTCTACACTGCCAATGAAGGAGCTCGAAGAATAAACACTTGTGAAAAGAAAAACGAATTACATCTCGTAAGAAAATCACTTTTTGTTACCCTTCCGCGTCAGACCCAAGTTACTCTCACCCGTATGGAAATTTTCTTTTTATGAGTTGTGCCCTGAATGAAAAAAAACGCAGTATTTTTCAACCTTCTTTTCTCAATAGGATGGTCAGGCTCGGTCTTGGCATTGATGAGGATGAGGGACCTTCAGCCGCCGTTGAAGAGCCAGTACCAGCCCTTGAAGACGACGCCGCCGATGCATCTCGTATGGAAGAAGTCGATTAAGTCATAAATAAGTTATTCCTTTTTTACACGATCTCCGATTAAACGTATCCATATGCGTATTGTGTTCAGCTTTTACTTTGTTAAAATAAATCGCCAGTCAAGTTGAAGGTTCGTATTAGGAACGGGTAACAAAACCAGCGTGTCGAATAAATTCAGTAGTCGCGTTTTTTGCAATCGCTTGGAACGAAAGTTGCCGTTTTTTGCGATCGACTGTCGACTGGAGGTCCAGTCGATCCGTTTTTTGTCGCTTGACTGGAGATCGACTGGGAACAAAGTCAACAGTCAATCCGATGCACCTTTCTCTTGGAGGTCCAGTCAAACTTGGTGCCAAATTTTGAAAACTCAAACATGTGGACCCAAAAACGTACATTTACACCTCAGGAAGCGCCAGTACTGCAGCAGTTTCAGAGACTGCCGAGGGAAGAGTTGTGGGGATGGACTGATTTATGGACTGATTTAGACCGTTTTTTGAAGGCTTGTTCTCGCTCCCCTATCAAGCGACAAAAAACGGTCAACTGGATGAACCCGGGAACAAGTCCCAATCACCAGTCGAGCTGTAAAAAACGCGACTAATGAGCCTTGTGCTACAGAGTTGAACGCCCGGGATTGAAGGTCGATTCTACTTCAGTCGCACATTCATCGTGGGTTATTTGTCATCCCGATTTTTATGGCACTTCTCTGCTTCGCTCAAATGCAGTATACCCATCACTTTTCGGTCTGTCGGTCGGTGAGACCATTGTTGTCGAGTTAGGGTACTTAAAGAAGTGCTAGGACGATGAAACTTGGCAGGCGCATCAAGGACCCGACCAAACTGACTTGGAAATAGTCACTTTCCCGATCCGATCACCGTGGACTGATGGTGAATCCGGACCCACGAACTGACGAAATCCTACATTCGTCCTGTGACCAAACCTTGCAAGTACCATATGAACTCAGGAACGGATCCTGTGCCTTTGAGGGTGAGGGACCGGAAATAGTGTGACATGTGCAGAGTGAACGGATCGATACTTGGTCAGGAGAGCAAGCACTGACCGGACCGGATCCGAGCACTGGGGGAGTTGGAGGGAGAGTTCTGAAATTCCGGTGATCCCGAGTTAAGAGCTTACAGGTGTGCTCGGACGACGAAACTTGGAAGGCATATCAGGGACTCGACCAAATTAATTTTGCAATAGTCACTTCCCGGATCTGTTCGTCGTGGGGCAAGGGGAATCTTGAGAAATGTATAATTTCAGAACGGATGATCGTTACGAATGTGTGTGGGTGGTGGAGGGGGATTCGGAAATCTTGCGACATGCTTACAGTGGAGCGAAACTCGGTGGGAAGAACAAGCGCATGTCCTCGATACGTCGCTGACAACCGGCCCGGATTTGGGCACTGGGGGGAGTTAGGGGGGGGGGGGGGTCAGAATTCCGGTGATCGCAAGTTAAGGTATTTCCAGATGGGCTAGGACAATGAAAATTGGCTTGCACATTAGAGACTTGAAACGATTGGCTTAAAAATAGTCAGTTCCCCGACCATCGTGGGGGGAGTAGGAGGGGGGACCCGTTTTATTGAGGTATGTATAATTTTCGAACGGGTTATCGGATCATAAGGGAACTCGATACATAGGAAGACCTCGTGTCTTAAATGTCCTTAAAGCCCGGATCTGATCTGATGAATGCTTTTGGGGGGGGGGGGGAGAACCGGAAATCCTGTGACACAATTGGAGTAGAGCGATCGGGACGAGACTTGGTTGGAAGAAGAAGCACAAGCCTAGATAAATCAGTCGCAGAACTGGACCGAGTTCGGGCACTGTTGGAGGGGAGGGGTACGCTCCGATGTGGTATGACGGTAAAACTTGGCTTGGACATCAGAGACTTGACAAGATTGGGTTAGAAATTATCACTTCTTAGATCCACTTAAAGTAACTTACTACCGAACAAGTCCCCCTTGAATCGGAGAATTTACGGAAAATTTCGAAGGCATACCGAGGCAGGATCCGGTCTGAACCTCGAAATAAAATATTTAGCACCCATGACCTTTGTACGATACAATTAGTACCTGCGCATGTGCAACGATCCCCTCGCCCTGCCCCGCATTTCTTTATATAAGACACAAAGCGCCCCTCGAATCGGAGTACTTCCGGAAAAATTTAACTTTCAGAGAGAGACGGAGATCGGTATATTTAGAAACCATAATGGCGTAGCTAAATTCAGTTTCTTACAAATTATAAATAACGAACATATGAATAACAAACAGACACTGCGATTTAGCATTGGACACCGAAGTAAAACAAAAAAAAAGAGGCACAAACGAGTTCCTGTAACGATTAGTGCGGACTTTAAGGGCCGTAGGGGGTACAAGTTTATTTTGCAATCGAGTTCGATTATTGGGAGGGGCTGTTTCCGGTAGCAGTGACCGGTGGCTCGTATTAGCTAGGACAGATTTGCCAAACTGCAAAATTAGTTTTTCGAGCCTGTTTACGCCCCTTCGAAACTCCCCGTACCGAGGTCGGATCCGGTCTGGACTTCAGAATCGCACATCTGGGACCCATGATCATTGTATTGTCCAAGTTTCATCCCAATCCCTGCATTACTTCGATCCCTTGTATGTTCCAAGAGTCCCCCCCCCCCCCCCCCCGTTGTCATCGTATTTTTTTACTCCCACACTACGATACATGAAGCTTACTTTGACTCGGGTCACGCATGTCGCAAGTTCCCTCCACCTCCACACCAATGACCGGATTAATCCAAGAAGGCATGGTTTCGCTGGGCATTCAAACAAGTCCTTCAGAAAATTTGTCAAGTTTTATCGTCTTACTTTACGTGGAAGTGGCCGAAGTAGCAAAAGTGAGACAGACCAAACACCAATACGACCGTAATATGGCACTTTACGAAGGTTAATGCCATAATACAATAATAACATAACAACGTTAATAATTTTTGGGGAAAAAGTGAAAAAAAAATAGCTTTGAAACACCTATTTGAACAATGCCTGAAAATCCTGTTCATGCGCTTCACGTACAGTAGCTTATACTCTTCTACTCATTTCCCCGTCGTCACTCGTCATCCATCGTGTTCGTTACCTCTGTGAAGCTCCGCTGGATTCAAACTTAGAAAGTAACGCGGTTGCCGGCTGGTTTTATGGTTCGGAGCCACTATTTTTCAAAGAAAGAATGAGAAAAGAAGCGAGGGCAACTTGCGAAAAGGCTTTTGTGGTCAGAGCTCTTCAGGAGGAGAAGGTTGGAATCCTTAGTTTTCTGTAGATTCCCCTGCTGATGCTGCCTCCTATGGCTAGGCTATGCTAGCTAGGCTATATTTGCTGAATTTGAGCTTGGTAAAATCTTCAAAGAAAGTCTGATGTTTTGTCTTGGGTTTTGTAGCACTTGCCAAAACTGAAATTTTAAAAGTTACGTAGTCTACCATCCAAGTAGCCCAAAGTAGCCTAGCAAAATAGCAGAATTTTCAAAATGAACCTTCCCTTCAAATGATCAAAGGAACTTGACTAGGAAGGTAGGAAACTGAGGCACTGTCTAGCGAACCGGGAGTCGTACTTTATGTCCTACAGGCTACGGAACCGGTAGTTCTCACGGAAACCAAACCGTATGAGCTGCGATTCCGGGATCTGACGTCATTAACTAACAGAAACTTGTATCTGCTGGCTCCCGTTCCGGTAGTAATTAGAAATAGCTCACTGAAACTTCATCGCACCAGCTTCTCGTCCAGTAGCCTCACGAAATTGTGTACTCAGAAGCTAGGGAGCCGGTAGTTGATACCGGAAACTTTATATTTGGAGCTTCTGTTCTGGGAGTGTCTACGTGGAATATAAAACTCACGGAATAGTTTGGATGAGAGCTAGGATGCCGGGATTTTCACCGACTTATTCTAGCGACTACTATTTGCTTGAAAATTACCAGCTCACGGACACAGATGGCTATGGGCTAGGGTTCCGGTAGTGACGACCGGAAGCAAATATTTTTAACTAACGGAACCCAACTTCTGCGGGCTGGGGTTCCGGTAGGGCAAAAAAAATAAGATTTTGAACTGGATTCAGTGAGCTGTACCTTACTCTAAGTCCATATTGACACGCGTCCGTGAGTTTGTAATTTTAATATTTGGCACTACCGGAACCCCAGCCCACAGGAGCTGGGTCCATGAGTAAAAAATATTCACTTCCGGTTTCCTAGTCTATACACTGACATGGGTCTGTGAGTTCAATTTTTTTTTATTTTCGTCACTACCGGAACCCTAGCCCATAGTCACCTGTGTCCGTGAGCTGGTCATTTTCAAGCAAATAGTAGTTTCTACCGGTACCTTAGCTCTCAATACATGGGTTCCGGTAGTGAATTTTTTCCCATGTTATTTTCTCTAAGTCAGTGAAAATCCGGTAGTGAAGAGAATAAAAAAAAATTGAACTCACGGACCCATGTCAGTGTAGACTAGGAAACCGGAAGCAAATAATTTTAACTAACGGAACCCAACTTCTGCGGGCTGGGGTCCTGGTAGGCAGGGGTGGCCCGAAGCACTCAGGCCAGGGGGGGGGGGTGAGATCCCTCATTTCAACGACTCATGTATCGTAATATACGACTCGCAGGTACCAACAAAAATGAACTGTTGCGACTATGCGGCAATGGCGCACATTCCCCACCAACAAATAATAGAGCAGGTGTAAAACTCAGCTGAAATTATTCTTGTAATCAAAATTTGTGCATATATACCTTCATAGCCTCAGCTTTACATTTCAACTTTCGCAGAAGAGGATAGCTTTCAACGCCTGTATCCGGGACAAATTAAAGCAAGCGGCGCATGCGAATTTTTTGAATCTGCCTTTGTCTAGACAGATTCTAGCCAGCCTTTAATGTGTTTCAAATCTATAAAGTTCCAAGCCTAATCACCTAGTAAATGACACACCGTTCCTCTAAGTAGAGAATACTATGAAATGTGCCACAGGCGAAATTGTGAAACGCCGAGGAGGAGACCGTCTTTTTGCAATCCCATTGTAAAGGAAAAAACAGCTTTGAAATAACAAATCTGACCGTCGAAAAAAGTGACAGAATAGTGGCCACAGAAAACAAAGTAGATTTGTTCCGTATTAAAGCAAGAAAAAATAATTCCTGAAAAAAAATCCCGATTTATGGACGTAAGCCGAGAAGCAGAGCGTCATTTTGCGATCCCAATGAAAAATTAAGAATAGCTATGAAATCACGCCTCTGTCCATCGAAAAAGTGACAAAATAAAGCCCATAGAAAAGAAAGTAGATTTGCTCCGAGCTAATAGCAAAAAAAGGAATTTTCGCGTTCAGAACACACTTCCTCAGAAACGAAACGAGGAAAACAGATTTGCCAGAACGTTAAAAAAAAAAAAAATCCGGATTTACAGACGTGACGAACTTTTGGTCTTGGCCTGACAGGAGTTTACAGATATAGAAAAAGACGCCAGGTTCGCCGACGAGACTTGAGTTTTTTTCCGGGGGATTTGATGTACTTTTGTTTCATAATTAAAGTACCGTGTACCGTTTTATTTGTCACTCGACACACTGTACTTTCATGCCGAAAACTAAAGCAGGTAAAGCTACAGTGAGCTACATCTGAAGAATTGCAACTTAAAACTGGTTTGCAGAATTTGATTCTACGCGACAGAAAATGCTATATACACAGCAAATGAAGAGAGAAGTTCGCTTTTAGAATATCTTAAACATAAAAGAGATCATTTCCGAGTTGTATGAGTGTCCTGAATTTTACGAAGTCTTTTCATATGTGCTTTAACACTAGCATACAGGGGCGTCACGTAGGGGGGGCGGGTGGATGCACCCCCCCTCTCCCTCGCGTCTAGCCGGTAAAAAATAGATTTTTCGCGATTTTTTTTAAAAAGAATCGATTTTTTTGGGAAACAGTCGATTTTTCTTAAAAACGGTCCGTTTTCTTTAAATCAGTCGATTTTTCCGCAAAAAAAGACGGTAAAAATTACCAGCCAGTCGGTAAATACCTTGCTCCTCCAATATTTGATAGTGCTATGATTGGCAGTCAGTAGTGATGCATACGACTCGCAGTCAGCTTTGGCTGAAGGAATATTTTTGCTCCTCTCCCCCCCCCCAAACATTTTGATAGTAACGCCTCTGCTAGCATAGAGGCAACAAATTTACCTTCCGACTAGAATGAGCTATTCCAGCTTCTGCAGAATCCCTCCTGTCCTGGGAAACGAGTTTCGGGTGTATATTAAAATCCTCCTTGTCCTTTTCAAGCGTTGTTCCTACCTCAACCTCTCTTTGTAATCGACATTTTTCGATTTGTTCTGGCACACTTCTTTCGTCTCCTGTCATTTGATTTCTGATGGCTTTTCCATTCTGTT
>JAKZAP010000002.1:20259324-20396247 GCA_023053575.1 Branchinecta lynchi
CCATTCTGTTTAAAAATTCTATTCCTTCTTTTTCACTTATAGCCAAAGATGACCAAAAATCAATGCACATAACCTTGTCTCTCGCTTTTGGTCTATAAGGTATTCCAATGTTACCAGTCAGAACCTGAAAGACCGAACCGAAGTTAGGCAGATACAAATCCCATGGGAGTAGAACAGGTAGCTGCATTGCTGCCCCCATGAATCATGTCTGCGACTATCGGGTTACAAAACCTGGTAACGACTTCTTCGGGGACTGGCTTACGACTGAAGCTGTGCAGAGACAAAATTAAAAAAAAAATTTAAACGACTTTATTTTTATTAAAATGAATGCCCTGGACCTCGGCGAGGCCAAAATAAACGACTGATACAACTTAGCAAAAGGCCAAAATAAACGACTGACACGACTTAACAGAAGGCAGGGGGGGGGGGGGTGAGTCACCCCCCCCTCACCCACCCTTCGGGCCACCCCTGCCGGTAGGGCAAAAAAAAAATAAGATTTGAACTGGATTCAGTGACCTGTACCAGACTCAAAGTCTATATTGACACGCGTCCGTGAGTTTGTAATTTGAATTTTTGGCACTACCGAACCCTAGCCCGCAGGAGCTGGATTCCGTGAGTCAAAAATTTTCACTTCCGGTTTCCTAGTCTACACTGACATGGGTCCGTGAGTTCAATTATCTTTATTTTCCTCACTACCGGAACCCTAGCCCATAGCCACCTGTGTCCGTGAGCTGGTCATTTTCAAGCAAATAGTAGTTGCTACCGGTACCTTAGTTCTCAATATATGGGTTCCGGTAGTGAATTTTTTCCCATGTAATTTTCTCTAAGTCGGTGAAAATCCCGGCATCCTAGCTGTCATCCAAACTATTCGGTGAGTTTTATATTCCACGTAGACACTACCGGAACAGAAGCTCCATTTACACAGTTTCCGGTATCAACTACCGGCTCCCTAGCTTCTGAGTACACAATTCTGTGAGGCTACCGGACGAGAAGCTGGTGCGATGAAGTTTCCGTGAGCTATTTCCAATTACTACCGGAACGGGAGCCAGCACATACAAGTTTCCGTTAGTTAATGACGTCAGATCCCGGAATCGCAGCTCATATGGTTTGGTTTCCGTGAGAACTACCGGTTCCATAGCCCGTAGGACTTAAACTACGACTCCCGGTTCCTAGACAGGGGACCAGACTAGGTCCTGCATTGGTTTGATTTTGCTTGTTGTCATTTAGTTAGGAACTATTTAGGACTGCAAACAAATTTCCTTTAACCTTTTTTGAGGCCACTTTGGAGTCATATTTGATGGTGCAAAATGGACAAGTCAGCTACATTTTATTAGAGCTATATTTTGGCCCTTCTCCGCAAGGGACCTAATTTTAGAAGGGCAGAAATATAGCTCTAATAAAATGTAGCTGACTTCTCTGTTTTGCACTGTCAAATATGACTCCCAGTCAGCTTCGGCTTTTGAGGTTTTGTACATTCAAGTTTAGGCAGCTCTCCTGTACCTCTGTACCTTTATATTTGTTTTCTTTTGGAAGCTATGAACTTAGGCTAGTGGTACCCATGGGCATCACAACAGGGGGGGGGGGGGGGGGGGATGGGGCACGCACCCCAAAGCTGTCAGCCAGTCGGTAAAAAATAACCGAGTTGGTGCGAAGCGTTTTTCGTCAAAACAGTTGATTTTTTTCACGAAAACAGTCGGTTTTTGGGATCCCAAAACGTAAGTGGAGTGATACCTATGACATGGCAAAAGTTGTCTGTCTGTCCGTCCGTCCGTCTGTGCGCACTATAACTCTCGAAGGGAAAGATATATTTTGACGAAACTTGGTGTGAGGATTCTTTGGGTGAAGAGTAAGGTCGAGTTCGTAGATGGGCTCTGTAGCCCTATATTTAGGGGTGGTTCAAGGTTCAAGGTTTAATTTACACTTCTGTATAAAATCAAAATAAATAGGGTCAAGCCGGGGACACAAGGTCGATTGACAAAAACCCGGTACAATATATAACAAACATATTTTACCTATAACTAATTACATAAATAAATGTTAATAATTCCATGACTCATCACCAGACGGGAACCCGCCCCACAAACCCACCGACACTCGGCAAGATCAACCCGAAATCCCAAAAAAAAAAAAAAAATACCCAATGCGCAAGCGAGGGTTACCGATGGCCGGCAACTAATATGGACCCCAACCAAAACATATCAACAACAAACAAATAAAAATTTACTTTAATTTTTTTTTTTATCGATGATTCTTGAATTTATTTATAAGTATAGAATGAAGTTGCTTTTTTATATTTGGAAGAGATTTACTGATATCAATATATTGTAAATAAAGATGCCATGAACCCGTGATTGAAAAATATGGGTGAGAACCGCGATCTCTCAGTGGTTAATTTAAGGTGCTGCATTTTCCATTTATGACGGGTTTCATAAGCATGGTCAGGTTGCTCAGGGAAAAAATTACTCGAACGAAAGTACGAAGGTAGTTCCGACCGGTCATATTTTACCTTAAATAAAAAAGAATGGAGAGTGAATAATTCTGAAACAGGCAAAAATATTGGTTAACAAATATAGAGTTTCAGTTTTAGTTTTGTTAGGATAAGAAGAAGGGGACGGTAAATATTTTTGTAAAGTTCGAAGAGCCCGGTTTTGAAGAGTCTGTATCGGTTTCACATGATATTTGAATGTTGCCAAATAAATCAAAGGACAATACGTAAGATGGGAGTGTATCAAAGCAAAATAAATCAGGCGTAGAATTTCATACGGGAAAAAATGCTGAAACCTCCGCATTATACCAACTCCTTGTGCAACTTTAACCCCGTGATCTATTACAATGTTCTTTATACGATAGATTTTCATCAATAATTATACCAAGATACCGGAGTGAAGTTACCCTTTGAATTTGAATATTTGTAGCCTGATCATTTATTGTCGAAACTTCTTTTGCTTTGTGTCCAATTCTACTATAAATGATAAATTTCGTTTTGGCGGCATTTTAATGACAAACGATTAGCTTTTAGCCATACAATCAATTGGGAAAAACACGATTTGCAGCTTCTCTTTGACATCCTCTTCCGACTGTCCTGCAAGTGTTGGATCCGGTATCATCGGCAAAAAAGGACATTCAGACTGTTGTTTTCTGTCGCTGATGAAAGGTCATTTTATGTATATTAGGAAGAGCAGTGGTCCCAGAATTGAACCCTGAGGGACACCAATATTTGACAATAAGCATGGATCCGAAACTGTCTTATTAATAGTTGTTACTTGGGATCGACCTGTTAGGTAAGATGCGATAAAATCGTGCGCTGGTCCTCGTATCCCACCATGGCTTAATTTATATAACAATATTTCGTGACAAATCGTGTCGAATGCCTTCTCAAGGTCCAAAAAAGATACTCGCCGGAATCAATTTTTTATCAAGACATTCGTGAATAAATTGGATCATAGTCAGGATGGCATCTTGCGTGCTATGCCCCTTTCTAAACCCAAACTGATTTTTTGAAAAATAATCCTTCGAGGTAAGGAAATTATACACTCGATTATAAAAACATCGCTCCATTAATTTAGAAAAACCCGAAAGGATAGATATGTGGTCTATAATTCGTGCAGTTACTCCGGTCATCACTTTTATACAGTGGTAACACCTTTGCTTTCTTAAATGAATCAGGAAAAGTTCCCCGATCTAAATGACAGATTTATTAAATGACACATTACTTTATTAATACTCGGTAAAATGGCTTTCACAATATTCGTCGACGATTCGTCAATCCCCGGGGAATTTCTCACTCTTTAAAAGCTTGCCAATATTAGCAAGCTCTTCCTCTGTTACCGGTGTTAAAAACATAGACTTTTCAGAAGGCTTTCCGAGGTATGTACGATAATCACATTGACCATGTGGCATATTATGTTGGAGGCTTGCTGGCTACCGACTGTCCAATTGACGCGAAATGTGAGTTCATGTAGTTAGCTATATCTAGCTCCCTTTCAATTGTATTACCATGAGCGTCCTTTATTTCGGATGGTGTAGAAGATGTTCGCGATCGATTCAAGCATGAATTTATTAGCTCCCAAGTTTTCTTTGGTGATTTATTTACTTCACTAAAAGAATCAAAATAATATTTCATTTTAGCATTACGTATTATTTTTGAAAGTAGGTTTTTGTAATTTTTGAAAGTTGTTTTATTTCCTTCACTTGGGAATGATAAAAAAGTTTTATAGAGAGCGTTTTTTTGTTTTATTGACGTCAAAAGGGAGGGCGATATCCAGGGTTGAATGGGTTGGTTATATTTCCCTTTATGTTTTTTTACTCTGGGGCATGACTCATCAAAAGCAGCATTAAATGCTTCTAAGAAATAAGCCGTTGCAGAATTTACTTCTTCTGCATCAAAGACACGAGACCAATCAGTAATATTCAATTTATCTTTTAAACATTCTAGATTTTTTTTATTGACAATCCGGTTTGTTGTTTCTGGTGCTTTTCTTGTCTGAAGCTGGTACTTCACGTCAGAAATTAACAAAAAAATGATCAGAAAAATCCGTTAGAACAACTTGTGAAGACGTTGCTGGTGTCGTTAAAAATATGTTGTCGATAAGAGTGGCACTAGTCGACGCAACACGCGTTGGGATTGTACATGAGGGGAATCAGTAATTTAGATGTCATTAGGGTAATAAATTCTGTTGTTTGAGTGTTTTCTTGAAATTCCAGTAAGTTTATGTTAAAATCGCCCATGAGCACAACATCATTATCGTCTAAAGACGCTAATAAAGATTCCAGGGATTGCAAAAAAAGCGGGACTGGGGCTGACGGAGGCTTATATACGACACAAATTTGTAGTTTTTTTTGTTCCGGTCCGACATTCAACAGCCAAAATTTCACACACTTTTTTCAACGTCATATTTTTCAAGCTCTGGCATACGTTTAAATTGTACTCCTTCTTTCAAAAATAAACCAAGCCCACCTTTTCCATGGACTTGTCGATTTTTATCAATGAAGTTATATCCCGGAATTTTAACATTATGTTTTGTCGCATCATTAATAAATGTTTCACAAATTCCCAAAATATCAATTTGATTTCTTGGCAATAATCTTGTTAGTTCATCAATAGAACTGGCGAGTCCCTGTATGTTCATAAATCCAATTCTCTTTGAATTATTTTCAAGTCTATTTATTTCATCAGGAGAAACATACAATGATTGTTTTATTTCTGAAAAAGTGTTATTTTCTCTCTGGCCAAAAATATTAAAAGTTTCAGAAAATAATGAAAGGTTAAGAGGTTCCCCCTTTAAAGCTGCCAGCCTATCGGCACCCCCCGCAACCGCAAACTTAAATGTCAAATAAAAAGAGTCGGAAAGATCCTACCTCGTGCCAGCAAATCCGCGCGACAAGGAGCCCGTCCCACTGATGAGTCATGAAAACTTGCCATCCTTCGAGTAAACTTATGTTGAGTTGGTATAGCTGTAACAGAAATAACTGGGGCAGAAATAATGAAGACAAACTTGAACCGAACTAGCCTAAGTAACACACGAAAGTAGATAATCGACATCACACAAACACAAAAATGCAAAAATTACCAATCAAGAGCGGGATAGACCTAATGTTTTCACACTAGTCGCCTCTGCTGTTTCTTACGCTTTTGCCCACTGCGACTCTGAATCCGACTTGTACTCAAGCCACAATTTGGCACCTTTGTGCTTCACTCGTGTAAGCTGTACGGATCCATTATCACGTAATTCCTTACCCTTAGCCAGTAATTCGTTTCTCACAGCGTTTAGTTTGGTCGGCAAGTCCGTACAGATCCGGACCCCCGTTCCTTTCAACTTTGATATTGAGCTGAAAATGCATTGGATATCTTTTTCGGAGGATACTGAAAGGAAAACTGGAGGGGCGGTCGGTTTACGGGTAGACACGTTCGACTTTTGGGGCATCCGGTAGCACTGCGATATTTGAATGTTATCCGTGATTTCCATTTTCGATGAAAACAATGTTGACACATTCGCGAGAACTGTCTGTTGATGTTTTTCTTTCGGTAATCCGTGGATGATTAAGTTGAGTTTCCGGTCTCTAACTTCAATTTCGAGTAATTTCGCTTCGATTGCATCACATCTTGACTTTTGCTCTTCAAGCTGGTTTGCTAGAATGGCAATCTTCGAATCGCGAGACTTCGATTCATTTTTCAAAATCTGAACCTCGTCCGAAATTGACGACAGTGTAACAGCAAACTCTTTTTGCTGGCTAATTATTAGATCTAGCTTCTTTCCCAGTGCCTTCATTCCATCATCAAACGTTTTCTGGCTGACTGACGACATATTTGTTTTGCTTTAAAATCCGCTCTCAGGTGAAATTTATGCCTCCATAAAAAACATCAGCAAATGCAGACTTACTGGCAAGGGGGGCTTTTGACACCCCCCACTTTCCAAATGATGCACAGGATTATGATTTCCCGTAATCCAACTCAGTTGCTAAGCGTATCCAAATGACAGAGACTGGGCTACCGTCAGTAAAACTAGTCAAACAAGTTCACTCGATGAATGACTGATCGAGACTGAGGGGGAGGGGGTTTAAAGTAAGGGGCAAATTAAATATTTTTAGACAAATAATGTGAAAGTCGATTGTAAGGTAAGGAGACATGCTGAACACGATGGTGAAAACCATTTTGTCATCAGTCCACCGGAATCCGGCCAAAACTGGAAAGTTTGTTAAAAGTAAAAGTTTTAGTTGAAGTTGGCTAGATGTTCGATTTAGAGGTAAGAAGACATGCTGAAAACGATGGTGATAACCATTTTCTCGCCGGACAAGTAGTTAGCCTGGAATCCGGCCAAAACCGGAAAGTTTGTTAAAAGTAAAAGTTTTATTTGGAGTTGATTAGATGTTCGATTTAGGGGTAAGAAGACATGCTGAATACTTATGTGAAAACATTTTCTACCCGGACAAGTAGTTTGCTCGGAATCCGGCCAAAACCGGAAAATTGTTAAAAGTTAAAGTTTTATTTGTAGTTGATTAAATATTCAATTTAGGGTAAGAAGAGATGCTGAATCCGTGCATGACGATCATTTTTTACCCGGACATGTAGTTCGTCCGGAATCCTGCTGGAGCCGGAAATTTGTTATAAGTTAAATTTTTATTTGAAGTTGATTAGATGTTTAATATTGGGGAAAGAAGATTTTTGAGCTTTCTTTTTTCGCCGTACAAGTAGTTCCGGAATTCGGCAGAAACCGGGAAATTGGCAGAAGTGGCCGGAAGTTTTCGTCAAAACAGATATGACATATAGGGGTAAACACACATGCTGAATCCATATCTGAACTTTTCTCAGATGATTAGCTATTTTGCCTTAATCTGTTTCTGAATTTTAACAGTAAAAACGTTTAAGGTTGAACGTTAACGTTGGCTGGAACAAATATCGAATTTTTGGGATCTCATATGAAACCATTGGTCTTGTTCTGAAAGTTTGTCGATTTTTCGTCAAAATAGTCGGTTTTCCTGAAAATCAGTGAATTTTTCTGAGAATCACTCAATTTTTTTCAAAAATGTCATTTTTGTTTTTGAAAACAGTCGTTTTTTCTGCAAAAAAAGTCGTTAAAAATTACCAGCCAGTCCGTAAATGCCTCGTCCCCCCCCCCAAACATTTTGGCTAGTAACGCCTCTGGTGGTACCATTTTCACCACTTTTTGTGATAAATCCATAAAAGTATGTTATTGCTTAGTCAAAGTAGTTCTTTAGTGATACTCTGTATAGGTGCGGGATACTTGAATGAGTTTTGGGTTTTGGTTTTCTTCTTTTAGCCAGAAATTGAGAAAACGCACCATTGAAGGCTTAGTAAAACATTACTAAGTAATACAATCTTATGGTAGTTCCTAAGCGTGATCCTAAGACGAGAGTTGACCTACCAGTTAAAATGTGGCCTACTGATTATACCTACCTTTTAGGACAGGTAGTAAAACTTCTAAGTCTTTTTATCTTTGCTTTTTGTTGAATGGTTGCTCTTTGGACTTAATCTGTTGGATGATTTCTCAGATACTGTTCCATGTGAAAAATGTAAATCTTCCCTGATTTTCCGGACATTGTAGTAGGTATGCATAAAAGCCTCTTCCAGCTGCATTCCACCATTGGCTTAAGAGCTTTTCCAAATACTCTGTTTTTGGCCTTTCATTAAGATTTCTTACTGTATGCTTGAAGTATAATGTTTACATTGAATATAAAATCTGTTAAAGGTTTAGATTTTTTAGAGGATCGATGGAAGAGGCATCTTGGAAAGGAGGAAGTTAAACATTCATTTTGGATCCAGTTATGGTTCTTGCTATGTCAGTCTTGGTGAAACGAAGTAAGTAAGATGTGTGCAATTTGGTGAGGATAAGTAGGCCTATCTGCTGAATGTTTAGCCTTGGAACAGTAATAATAATCTTTCAAGCAATTGTGAAGTAACAAGGCCTCTACCCTCAGTAGGCTACTGGAAAGGCAGTAGCGCTTTCAGCACAACCTCGGTTCAGTGTATTCTCTACATAGGGCCATTTTTAAATGACCAAGTTTCTGTTGTTGCATCTATGCTTTCTGTTAATTTCTTTTGTTTTGTTTTCTTATTTAACTACTCCACCTCTGTGTAGGCTACAGCCACGTACCATTATGGATAATAAACCAAGACAAATAATAATCTGCTGGCTGAATCCAGGTTGCCAAGTGTGGTAGTTCAAGGAAAAACGATTACGCATGGTGAAACAGATTAAGGTAACCTCTTGCAAATAGTTACTATAAGAGTTACCGTCAGTGCCCTGGTTGGGTCTCCCTGAGGGGGCGGTGGGCCAGCGTTGGTATTTATAGCTTCTTCAGCCTTTCTTCTTATGCAATGTTATCCATCTGGCTGGGTCTAAACTTGATCATCTGGCGCTAGATCCTTTCATCGGCATCCGGAACCTTAGGGGTGGTCTTGTTCAAAGACAGTAAAAGTGGAAAAGACCGGAAACTCCCGTAAGCCCCATGAGTCACAACAATCAGCGCCGTTTAGCGGATGTTCTTTCGTTAAAAAATCGCTCTGTTGACATTTTTTCCATCACTTTCGCAGAATCATCATCAAAGCACGTTTTGTTTATGATGAGCATTCTTTCTCCAATCAGGTTTCCTCTTTAATTGGAATAAAAAACAAGTAGGAAAAGAATAAATCGCTTTTTTATGGGAAAAAATTTTTAATTCACGATTTCAAATCAGTTAATGTTGACAGACATTGCCTACTCACGCCCTCTTGCTTTGATTATATTAATCATCTACCGCTGGAAATTGGACGAAGTCCAAACGTAGGCGGCGTTCCAGTCGATTTTCAGAGACCCGATTTTAGCGAAGTCACCGGTCTTTCCCACTATATTGTCTTTGGTCTTGTTGACCGGTATCAATGCTCAGAGACAGAGCTCACAGGAGATTTAATAAGTGTTGCTAGGACTGCAAGATCTGTCAGTTCAGACGACCTTCGGATGATGACATCTAATGTTCGTCCTTCACGAATGGCCATTGCGGGACGAAAGTTACGAGTTCTCAATAATGCCTAGGTCTGTTCTGTCTTTGTAATTTGAACGTTCCTATCTCCAAGTTTGTAGCGTAAGGCATAATAGCCATATATGAAGAATGTGTTCATTTATTTATTAATGTTCTCTTCATTTGTGTTTCTTTATAGAGTGTTTGCCCAAGTCTCTTGTGATGTTATCAAGCCTCGCCAGACGCGACCTAACGAAGGTGATCTTTTTATCAATGTCGAACTGTCCCCAATGGCAGCTCCCTATTTTGAACCAGGCCGGCCTGGAGAGTTTGGAACGGAAATCAACAGACTTGTTGAAAGGTGTCTGAAGGAATCGAAAAGTGTGGATGTTGAATCTCTTTGCATCATACAAGGGGAAAAGGTAGTCCTACATTTTTAGTTATTGTCCCCATATGTCGAGCTGTGTCTGTTCCATTACACACGAGAGATATGGTATCACATGGTATCCTTCCGACTGGTTGGAAATCAATTACTTTTGGGCTTCGTGGCTTTGCCCCTGGGATGAGTAGCGTGTGAGAATTTTTTTGTTAGCTCGTTAGTATAATTTAATCACAAAGAAAAAATCACTATTTTTATTTTATATTTGGCAGTGCAAAACAGTGTTTGGGACCCCAAAACATAAGTGGAGGGATACCTATGACATCAAAAGTTGTCCTTCTGTCCGTCCGTCCGTCTGTTCGTCCGTCCGTCTGTCCGTCCGTCTGTCCGTCCGTCCGTCCGTCTGTCCGTCTATCTGTCTGTCCGGACGGTCAGTCCGTCCGTCCATCTATCCGTCCGTCCGCCTGTCCGCCCGTCCGTCTGTCCGTTCGTCCGTCCGTCCGCCTGTCCGTCCGTCTGTCTGTCCGTCCGTCCGACCGTCTGACCGTCCGTCCGTCTGTCAGGAGTTTTTTTTTTTTTAAAGCTAATGTGATAGTCGATTTTGGGATAAGAAGACATGCTGAAGACGATGGTGACAACCATTTGCTTTCCGGATAAGTAGTTCGTCCGGAATCCGGCAAAAAACGGAAAATTGGTTAGAATTAAAAGTTTTATTTGTAGTTGATTAGGTGTTGGACTATGGGGTAAGAAGACATGCTGGAATCGATGATGAGAACCATTTTCTCGTCGGGAAACTAATTCGCCCGGAATCCGGCCAAACCGGAAAATTTGTTAAAAGTTAAAGTTTTTTTTCTTATGTTGATAGATGACAGATTTAGGGCTAAGAAAAGACACCGAGTTTGTGTATGACAAATCATTTTTTACCCGGACATGTAATTCGTCTGGAATCCGGTTGAAACCCGAAATTAGTTGGAGTTTTATTTGAAGTTGTTAGATGTTCTTTATAGGGATAAGGAGATACGCTGAACTCATTTCTGAATCGTTATTTTTTTGCTGGGCAAGTAGTTTGCTCTGAATTCGGCCGCGGAAATTTGGCAGAAGTAAAGCAGGAAGTTTCGGTCAGCATCGTCAAAATAAATATGGCTTATATAGGTATATCTGGACTTGGTTTTCTCAGATGATTAGCGTGGCGAAGACTGGATCTTGCGAAGACAAGGCCCAATTGTCTGGATCAAATATTAGATTTTGGGATCCCATCGAAATCTTAGGTCTTGTTCCACCTTGACCGGAGCCAGAAAAGGACCCATGTCAAGAAGGGCCGAAGTATAGCTCCAATAAAATTCATCTGACGTGTCCGTTTTGCACTGCCAAGTATGATTCGCAGTCAGCTTGGGCTGAATGAATATTTATACTACATTTACTCCTTTTGCCCCACCATAAGGCTACCGCTGGATGGGACGGGGCCTGAGTTCATTTGAATTGGATGCTCTAAGAAATAAATTAAACAAATTAGAATATAAGGTTTGAAGCCAAGCTGACCATTCATCACGAAAAAATTAGAAAAAAGTGATTTTCGTTTTTTTTTTCTTGATCAGCTAGTTGTCCCTCCAAGATGAAGTGCGAGGGGTAAATATACATTCGGATATTTTACAATTCTGAGTTCTGTGTCTATTGTACAAATACTTCCACAGATTCTGTGAAAGTACTTGTACAGTGATGGGAAATAAGGATAATATAAATGCTGGTTGAAAGCTTTTGCGCTTTCCCAGGGAATGATTGTAAAATTAGTTGCTAAATTGTAAATAGACACAGAACTCAGAATTGTAAAATAATCACATATTTGTACATATACACTTGTAACACGCAAATTTTAATATTCGTTATTTTATTTGAATTGGTATGTCGTTCGATCCACATCGTTCTTCTGGTTTTAGTTTCATGTCGTTGTATGTTTTGTTGGTTCCGCACCGTTTTGCTGTTGTTATTGTGTTGGATCTTATGATTTAGTTGGGGATTTTTTCGCTGAGGAGGTTTGCCGGAAGTGCAACCGAAATATCCGAATTTATATTTATCCCCGCACATCATCTTAGAGGGATAACTAGCTGATCAAGAAAAAACCCCGAAAATCACGGTTTTCTATTTCTTTCGAAACAAAGTACACAATACAAATACTGAAAATAAAAGAGAAAAGAAAAATAGAAGAAGAGAAAAATCACAAAACCAAAGAGTTAACAGGGGAAAAAAAATCATAAGCGAACGAGGAACCGACGAACCGTCTTCAATCAGAGGATAAAACCATCTTTTTGCGTCTGCGATTGTAATAGATCTGATCTTTAGAAAAATTGCATAAGCGGTAAAACGACGAAGGTCCTAAATTTAGTGCTTCTTGGACTTACTTCGAAAATTTGCAGCAAGGTTAGCGTTCTTGGTTTCACGATCTCGTATCATTCGAGAAACGCGACTCTGGAATATTCCTCTGCAGCTGTAACTCAGCTCCTATTCGCCCGATATGTCGGGAAAAAAGGTAGAGGAAAATTTTCCGGACTATAGCCTAATAATAAATTTTTTATTTTTAATCCGCGCATTTGATACAGCAGAGAAGCAAATTAGAGTTAGAAAATGGTATCCACGAAAAGATTAAAAATAACAAAATAATTAAACATACAACAATTTTTTTAATTGCATAGGGGTGTTCAGACCTATTTAAGTGAAAAAGTGATGGGTAACTAGACTGTCGTATATAAAGCCTTATTCTGTTTAACTTTAAGCAAGATAGTGTGAAAGGGTTGCGCGACCACTTAAGCCAGTGTGATATCACCTTTTCTGTTATCGGCACTTCCCGGGCCTGCTTCTAGTTCTTTCTCAACCATGCCCGTTTTCTTTGCCACATAAGTCAATACTTCTTTAACTGGGTATAAGTCCATCCGTTTCATTTCTTTTATCACAGGCCTTCCGAATCCGTTGTGATATTCACGTACTCAACCACGATGGCAATCTTGTTGATGTCTCTTGTATTGCCGGACACGCCGCATTGTGCCATTTCCGGCGGCCGGATTTTACTCTTGCGGGAAGAGATGTCACCATCCATGCTGCCGACGAACGAGATCCAGTACCCCTGTCCATATTCCACAATCCGCTCTGTGTCACCTACGCTTTCTTCAATAGTGGGTAAGAATTTGATTATACTTCGAAGAATTTGATTATACACGCCAGGTAATGTTGCCATGGGCCCAGGCGCCACTTCCAAGATTGAGCTGGAACACGAACTGTGGCCGGAAGGCAAATAGTGTGTTACGGCGGAAAGTCTAGACACGATTTAAACCTTAAACTTAAAGCAGCCGTGCCAGGAACTGTCCATTCTCCACTTTCGTTGTTTTTTCAGTCGGTAAATTCTCGTTTTTCACAGTTTTTTTTACCCGGAATCGCGTCAGTCTTTCCTTTTAACGCGCATGTTTTGAGCAAAATTTTTTGCCCTGAACAGGGATCGACAGCTCGACAATAGAAAATCGGGAAGCGGATGTCGCAGAAAGGCCCATAATTTTTCTTCTGAAAGTCATATACTGAAATCGACAATAGTTGCGTTTTTGCAGATACCATGGTATCTGTTACCACGGTAAGTGGATCTGCAATTAGTCGTTTTTGCGGTTATCGTGGTATCTGATATACGGTTGCTCAGCAAAAACGACAATTACCGAAACTGCGCTTTTCGAAGTCATCCCAAAAGAAAAACAGATATTCAGTCACATCACTAAGTGCTAAGCTTCTTTCTCACCAATCTGACAAAATTTGATGAAAGTGAGATGACTTTTCAGATACCACGGTCGGACCGTAGTATCTGAATATCAGAAACCACGCTAACTGGCCAGATACCAAGATAACTGCAAAAATGCTTTTTGACCGTGGTATCAGATACCACGATAACTGCAAAAAACGACTTTAGACCGTGGTATCAGATACCATGGTATCTGCGAAAACGCAATTAATATTAGTTGCATTTTCGTAACTGGATCTGCAATTGCCGAAATAGCGCTTCTCGAAGTCATCCCAAAAGAAAAACTGATATCCAGTTACATCACTAAGTGCCAAACTTCTTTTCCACCAATTTGACAAAAATTGATAAAAGTGAGATGACTTTTCGGATACCAGGATCAGTTACCACGGTCGGACCGTGGTATCTGAATATCAGATACCACGATAACTGCAAAAACGACTTTTGACCGTGGCATCAGATACCATGGTATCTGCAAGAACGCAACTATTGCGAAATAAACGATAAGCAGTGTCAACAATCGATGGCCTGATCATACTTATTTACATATTTGAAATCCTGCTAAAGAAGCACACCAAAGCGATCAGAGAGCCCAAGCCCCCGACCTGGTTAGTTTAGTAAGTTAAAAACGTAAGCTTTATCGGAAGTTAAAACTTTTGGCTTTGTCTCGGAGAAGTACTCTTGCCTATAGCCTAAAGGCGGAAATATCGCTAATTAAAAATTTCAGTTGGCAAATCCGTTTTAGTCAGAGCAAAACTCTACGGAGTAGAGCCAAGATTTGTGCTTTCGATGCATCAGAAATGGGTTTCACTCGTAGTCGTAGCCCCGCTGCGACGCCCAGTAAGCTCGGGACATTCAAAGCGAGACAAAGTTTCGGGTTAGAAAATTTCTAGTAAAGCTAAGATGCGGCCTGTACATATCTAGGAAAGAGGAGAGGTTGTATCTTTTTTTTTGCTGGGTTTAGAATCTGAAGTTATCGGAACCGTTGGCGCACGACTGATTGAGTCTCAGTGGGACGTTCTCTGCCGCTAGTGGGGCTAGTGTCGCTGCTATCCAAGTCTATGTCATTTTTTTCAAGTCTTGGCACTACTCCCAAGTGTTATTTTGCTCTGGTACTGGTAAACAGATGGTTGTATCCGACTGGAAACGTTAAACACCAGAAACACGAGCCTCAAGACCGGTTCGTGGTGCCTAGATTTGTTGTCTGGAAAGAAAATAAATACAACAGTTTGTGTTGTTCCCCACTAAACTCTAAAGTGAGAATAGGTAGAACAAGAACTTCCCTTCTACCTCTCCGTACGAAGAAAACCACGTTGTTCCTGAAGAAATGTTAGCCATTTTTTCTTGGCTAGAAAATATCTGATTCTGTTGTATCCAAAATCTGATGAAAATTTGCTGAGCGTACCATACACGGCTAGATTAAAAAAAATATTCCAGGTAACAGTAATCTTGGTCGTGCGTAAAAGTGAGGTTAGAAATATAGCTGAAACTAGATACTAATGTCCAAGTTACGCCGAATCGCGTAGGCGAATGTGAATCCGCATGATGTGGACACCAACCCTCAAATCGATGATTCGGACGGAATCCGGTAAAACTTGTGTGACTGTCCCACTTCAGATCGTGCATTGAGAGGAAAATATGTTAAAATCGCTAGCTGGTATATCGCTTGAGATATCTGATGTCCGAAGCCTCTGAATTTCAATCTATACCTTCGGCTATATTTACGAAGACGGAGAGCATGTCCCCGTCTGGGATGTCACGGAGCTCTTTGGTCATATTGTAGATATCGTTGTCTAGGCCCAAGCAACAGAATTTAAATGTATGTGCATAGTCCCCGTTTGAGATCTGACGGAACCTTTTGGTCTTTCCTTAAATGTCGTTGTCAGGGCCCAGGCGACTGAATGTATATGAATGTGCTATGAGGTATGTCTGGGACCCAGTGTAATATGACGATAAATTTGTTGACTGTGTGTGTGACAAAACTTCTCCGTAAATGGAGTATAAGAAAAAATAAATGCTCAACAATAAAAATACAATTACGATCCCTCTGCTGGGTGACAAATAAACTACAACATAGCAGAATGCAGACTATGGCAAGTATCCATAATCGGCCACGAACCGATCAGATAGGCCACAAACCTTGTATTGTGTCTGCGGAAATGGATCGGTGAAAGTATATTTTGCTGAAACATGGATGTTTCCAATTGGTATTTCCAAGGCTGCCTAGAAAATATGAGTACATTGATACTGTTTGTGATAGTTTTGTCATTTCTTCTTTTCTCTGTTTTTCCCTTTGAACTTGCTTTATGTGTCTCATTTTGTGACGGGTACATGATGAATATATATATATTACGTTATTGTAGGTCTGGTGTTCAGATTGTGTTCTAATAATCCCGTTGTTATAGTAAACAAGCTGTGCTTGATCCAACCGTCCTTGAACAAGATGCATGCGAGGGACAACTCATCATTGGGATGAATACCTACAAAGAAGTGTGCACACTACACTTAGCAGGAAGAATGTCGATCACAAAGCAGAAGTTACTGCGACTTACTGAGCTAGCATGGACTTTCGCCTGTGAGATGGTGGCAGCAGTTAAGAAAGCCTTGAAAGCTGATGCGGATATGAGGTAAGTACGCAGTCTGCTTGGTTAATTGTGGTTGCAGCCTGACAAGGTCCGGCGCTGCCAAAGCATCGTAGCTGACGTATCCGTTTTAAGCATTGTTTAAGAAATACTTGAGTCTAGTAATTATAGTAATACGACAGAGGAAAGTTTTGAAAAGGGGCTTTTTCACTGCGGAGAATTGTAGCGCGCAATAAGGGCTTGTGTGCTCATTTGACATAAATAAAACTTCCGCTGTCCAGGCTACGACGCGGTTTCGTATTTTGCCGCCTGTTGAGTGAGTTTTGACGCCTTAAATGAAGCGCGGCCGCACTCTTTGCCGGACCAGAGTCGCCCACAGTTCCACGCGGTGAAAAGTCCTGTCGTAACTACTATACCGACGCAATGTTTTTAAAATTTCTCTTTGTTTACATGTGCAACCTGTCAGGTGCCAATACTAGCCATTCCTTATCTTTCCAGATCTTCGGGTGAACCTGTGCTCGGTCTGCTTTCCATCATTCGACACACTGAGGTTAAGTCAGACCCAATGAGCGAACTAAACTTTGAACATTTAAAGCTTTCTGTAGACAAGTCAGCAGACGAGAGCATAGAGGTAGTGCCAACGAAAGAGCAGGTGTCTGTAAATGATATGACCAGTGAGTCAGAAGTTGAAGAGTCGGGAAGTGATGTGGATGACGAAAGTGAGAACTCGGAGGTGGAGGTGATAACGAAAGTAACGGCAGAAGAAAAGAGGAAGCTTGCGGAAGTTGGTAAGGTTATATTTTGTATTACCCCCCCCCCCCCCCTCGGTTCTTGCTGTGAAAGAGAACTTGAAAATGACGAAAATAGACGGCATAACTTTGGTTTGTCCTTTGGATTAGTGGTGCTGTTCTATAGTCGGAGAATCAAGAGGAAAAGCGCTTTTCGATGGCTATAATGTCAGAAATTTGATAGCATTTGACTCGTTACTCCGCACAGTTGTTGTTCCAAATGTCATGAAGGCTTCCCAGAACATTTATGTTGTTGCTTATTTAAGTGTTATCCTCACATAAAACTTAAAGGACACCTGAACAATGAAACCATATTTGAACACACCTTGGAGAATGCATTTACATACATGGCCACGGAGAGCATTCTTCTTCTGAGCGTGACGTTTTCAGAATAGGGATGTTCGTTTCTGGAGGTTTGCACATGCAGACTCCAAGACAAAAAGCGGAATTCATTCAAATCTTGTACAACGCTGGCCGGATCGTATTGAAATTTCGTCTAGGTATACGTTTGGGCTTAACTGGTTAAAAAATATTCCGGATGAAGGGTTGATTGGAGACATTTGTTCATTTCTAAAATTATTCGGTACTGAAATAAGGACAGATGCAAAATGGAGCAAAAATCATAGCTTGGAAACACTATTTCGTATCTGGATTGGGTTTGGTGCAGGCATCGTTAACGGAAGTCATACAGATAGGGACGATGCTTGGTACTTTTCCTTCAGGTTTCCTTTAAGATAGCACTGTCGAAAGTTTCGTAACATATCTGCGAGGATGCGCAGTTTCATTTTCAAAGTTTCAATCAAGTCACCAGCAGAGATGGGCGAATCCGGATTTGGATTCGAATCCAGGATTCGTCCTTTTTTCTGGATTCGAATCTTCTGCTTTTCAGGCTGGATTCGGATTCAGACTCTGATTCCAAACCCTTGATCTGACGAATCCGCTCCAATTTCTAACCTTCATCCTTCCATAGTTTCCATTTTCCCGAAACGAGCCACAAAGCCCTTCCTGATTGCCGAGTGAAAACCCATACCATGAAAACCACACTTGAAAACACAGAAATCACCATCGTTTGCCTTAGGCATCAGTGTTTTTTCGTCACCTCTGATTTTTAAAACTATAACCTATGTAAATGATTTGAATTTTTCTTAAGGTCGGACTCGAATCAGGATTTGTGTCCGGATTCAAATCCTCAGCGTGAAAGGGTGGGGTCGAATCGGATTCGTACCTCAAGTTTGCTGTTGCCCAGGCATCATTCCATATGGTGCAAGCTTGAACTTTGTTTTTTGCTTATAGAAAGTTTCGATTCATTTGTGTTGAAAATGCAATTATAAAATTAATTAATTTTTTTTAAATTTACTTATTCGGTATTTTATTCATATCTCTGTTCCAGATTTAAGTGGCGACAGTGAAGAAGAAGAAACCCACGTTTTGGAATCGGATATGGGGACAGGAAGGTGAGATTGAACTTTTTTTGCATTCTGTGTATGTGGGGGTGGGCCAAGATCTTCTGCCGAAGTTTGGTGGTTTCCGGTGACTTGCAGGTGTCAATAGGCACTTTCGAAGGTGGGATCTCTCTTTGCCATTTCTCTGTGGGTTGATGCAGTTTACCATCCTCTTATTCTTGTTTCCGGATTTAGCAAGTGGACTGGAAAATTCTCAGCTGAGTGCGGAAAAGCGGATGAGGTTATGTACTAGAAGTACTGAGCTTCTCCGAATGTCCGCTTCTAGCTTCGCAGCCCTCTGTGAGGATCCATGTTTTTCATCCACCGCCCCGGACTTGGAAGGCCGCTCACAATTTTCCGGTACTGCAAACCATCTGGTTTCGCTTTTGCGCACTCATGCCTTGTGCCACCACGACACATGCCTGTGCCTGGCGCGGGCACTATTATGATGCAACGGTCGTCTAACTCACTGTTGAAGGGGTTAAATGCCAGGAGTTTAAGAAACATATCAAAGTAGAAGATTGCAGCGAGATCGTTGCAGTGACGTGCCGCTTGAGTTGTGAGCAATCATGGGCTCTTGGTTTCAGCCACAACAATCTTCAGAAAGGTTTCGCGCGAAACGAAAACGAAACGAAATAACGAAACAGGAACTGAAGTAAGTTTTGCACATTGTTAAGGGGCTTCCGAGAATGCAAGACCAGTGGCGTCACGTATTGCGGGGGTGGGGGAGGACGTCCCCAATTTTGTCGGCCAGTCGGTAAAAAATAACTGAGTCGGCGCGAAGCGCCACGGTTTTTCGTAAAACTGTTGAGTTTTTCATTAAAACAGTCATTTTTCCTGAAAACCGGTGGATATTTCGTCAATCGTTTTTTCTTGAAAATAGTCTTTTTTTCTGCAAAAACAAGTTGGTTAAAATAACCAGGCAGTTGGTAAATACCTTCCCCCAAAAAACAAACTTGTGCTAGGATCTCGTGTTGCGTATGGACTGCATCAATCCTTCCACACCGTGAGGGTTCGCGCGCCGCCTGCAAGAAAGCGAAATGGCGGAGTATTTATATTCATGGATTTATATTCTATGTTTGCATTCCAGGACTTAATGATTATTAAGAAATTGTTAACAGTTGTTAACAAAGGAGCCTAGAGAAGAAATTCTGGAAGATCCATTAAACAACACAGACAACAGTTGTTAACTTTTTGCGTTCTGGATTTCGAAATGCCGCCCACCTACGATTTCCGTTCGAGAGCTGTTAACTATTTCGTACCGATCGTTGGTGAACATCGTTGGGAAAAATTAACAATTTATAATTGGGAAAAGTTAGCGATCGTTAAAGTTGCATTTAGCTCCGCCCCGAAATGAAGTTGACAATTGTTAAGTTTCTGGAACGCAACCTATGTGATCCTGTATGCATTGTAAATGTTGTTTTATCTGTAGCAATATTTATTTAGGTTTGGATTCTCTGCGGGTGTGTTGCAAATGTAAACTTGAATGCTCTGCGCAACGCAAACATAGACTTGATAGCTCAATTCTTGCTTTGCGTAGATTTCCATACACAAAGCTTGTCTTGTGTCTTCAGCAAACGAAGCACAAGGTTGCGTAGCTCAGTGTGAAGGTCTTAAGCCCGGTCTTCACCTCCCGGAACTTCCGGAATCTGGACTTCCAGATTATTCTTTGACGTTTTCTGTAAACTGCATCTGGAATATGAACCGGTCCGAACGTATATCAAAATAATCCGGAAAAAAGGGGCTTTTGAACTTCCAGATTTCCGGAATGTTTAAGTATCGCAGAAGAAATTAAAGAAAAATCTCGAAAAATCTGGGAACCCAGATTCCGGAAGGTGAAGACTCACCTTTACGGTTCAGTATAAAAGTAAAATAAAGCGTTGACATTAGTGTACCTTCTGTAAGCTCATAAGGCCAGTGATCTTAACTGGAAGGGCTTGAAGTGAGGTCACTCCCGAAGTCATCAGCTCAGTGTCACATATTTTCTGAGAATTTCTTTCTTTCTAGGTCCTCGCAGTGGTTCGACAAATGGTAATTTTCTATCAAACATTTGTACAAAATAAATCCAAAAAAATTCCTCCCCATATGTTTAAATACCTGGTAGGACTAGGTTACTAAGTCGCTTTTGCATGGGGTTCCTGTCGTTTGCAAAGTAGCGTCGCTCTATTACCTTATCGAAGAAACGGGATAGCTTCACTCGTGAACCAGACCCTGGTGCTAGGGACCGTGCGTTCTTGCAGTTCTGGAAGAGAATAGGAAAAAAAAAATGTAAGTAGAGCTGAATTGCTCGAATACAAGTTGCTGAAAGCATTCAAGAGCGCAATAAGAGTTCCTGCTAGTTACTGGATTAACAGAGCTGACAGTGGGTAAAGCACTTACTAGCCCGCTTATAAGGGTAGTTAGGATGTATATCGAGCTAAGTTTAACGCTGTCAAGATCGAATAAATCTTCCGAGAACCCCTCTAACTCCCTCCCACTGGCCGGATCCGATCCGGATTTTTAAATGACAGATGTAGTCATTGTGGCAGCTTTGACCCCCCCCCCCCCCCCTCCCAAATCCTCTGTCGCATGATCCGGTCTGGATCTGTTAATGGCACATCTGTAGCCTATGATCCTCCCACGCATAGTTGCGTCTCGATCCCGACACTCTAAGCTTGCGTCCGAGACCCCCTTCCAACTCCCCCACAGTATCCGGATCTTTAAACGGTACACCTCAGGCTTACGACCCTTCCAGTCTATCCTAAACGTTCTATAGGATCTCGGGGACCCCTCGTCGAACTCCCTGCACAATGGCCGGATCCGGTCCAGACCTGTCAACCGAACGTGTAGGTATGGACACTAGCCAACTATCAGGCTCCATTCAGGTTGGATCATTCGGTTGAGAGCTATTTATGTCGGAAGACCCCCCCCCCCCCCCCCAACTCCACCGTCAGTGGTAGGATCCGTTTCGGACTTGTAGGTAAAACGTATACGACATCGATTTAGGGGTAAGAAGACATGCTGAACACTTATTTGAAAAGTATTTTCTACCCGGACAACTTGTTCGCCCGGAATCAGGCCGAAACCGGAAAATTTGTTAAAATCAAAAGTTTTATTTGAAGTTGATTAGATGACAAATTGTGTTCATGTATACTTAGTGGTTAGACACATACCAACAAAACTTCATCAGCCCCATACTCTTCTGCGATTCTTGAGGGTTTCTTTGATAAATTGGATCGGATATCCTCGGCTGTGTCCTGTTTTGTGCCTATGACGAGCATTGGAACCTGCAAACAGATAAGGGGGATAAGTGTCGGTCACTCTTTCCCTGTCTTCCAGCGTCATTTCGGCAACCTTGGGAGGATAAATGTGTTATTTCAATATCAGAAATTGTAGCTACGGGCACAGACAGTCCGATAAGATTTTGCATGCGCAAATACGCATGTGAAATTCGCGACATAATGGGGAAACCTGTGTGCGATGCGTCGATTTCGGAGGGAAGGAGAAATTTGAATCCGACTGCGAAACTCTGATCTTTTGTGCACGTACCTTAAAGTAGAACTAAAGCTATTCCACTAGTTTTATTTTTCAACAACCAACCAGTCTTGCATCGTCTTCTCACGGTTGATGTCTTCAGTTCGGTCTGTAACCCAACTCTATTGTTTCGTGCGAAATTTTCAAGCAGGGGCCTAGGGCAATCGGTCCAGAAGACAATGATAATACAGTGCATGAAAAGGTAAATGGCAGACACTTTCTTTAAAATAAAGGATTGGAGACTGGATTAGTGTATTTCGCGCTAAAATATGGAAATTAAGGGCCCATGTGTGGAGAATGGGTCGGTAAGCTGGTAAAAGTTGTCAGCAGAAGAAGTTCCTTCTAAATGTCAATAGTGACGTTTGCCTGCGATCATTTCATTGCTGGGGCCTTAAATTTTGGCACGGCCACAGTTACGGGTTGGTTAGCGGGGTAAGTGGTCGTAGCGGCTAAAGCTAGTGTAGCGGGGTGTTACGAGCAAGCAGCTAGCCTAAGCTGTTAGCTTGCAAGAATCTTAAACCTTTACATGAGCCGAACCAACGATCATCTCCACGTCCATATCTTCGGTCGTTACATTTCCAGATTGTGCGGATAGGATTTCGACTAGCCATTTCCGGAGATTTTGTTCGGATTTCCGGTTGGTGAGGTCGTGAACGAGAATGATACCTAAAATGTTGAATGTGCATTAGGTACATTTTGTAGGTCTAATGTCTAATTTGGTATAGTAGTTCAACTTTTCAATGCGTTGAATTGCGCGCCACCTGGGAAATTAGATGGACACAAATAACTCTTTGACTGACTACGATACGACGTTGTTTGAATTTCGCGGCGTCATATATTTCAAATAAAGCGCAGCTGCACTTTCCATTAGTCGCGCTCGGTTCCACCAAGTTCTACGCAGTGAAAGTTTCAACTACTATAACCTACTGACGAAGCCAATTTTTTAGAATTTCTCTTCCCTATGTTGTTTGAATTTCTGGATTCAAGGGATTACGTTTGTAATCTGTCAGGCGCGTGTCGGTACACGTACTTCACAGAGTGATGAGCGTAGTTCAGCAGTATGTAACTAGGGCTGTAGTGCTTAGCTTCGCTTTGAAACATCCCAGACAAGAAACGTACGTATCTAACCGTCGCAAAGTTGAAAGTCCTCAGTCCTGGCAAAAATGTCCCCACGATAAAACGTCCCCAACTGTAGACTTAGTTGTTCGCCTTTTATTCAAGAACAATACGTAGATAGGACACCATCGAAAGTTAATGTTACAGACTTTGGGATATTGCCTTATTAAAAAAAAAGATGGACATGGAACAGTGCTTTAGAATGTGGCTTATTCTGCTATGAGAGAGTGGACGGTTTGTAAAAAGCTGGAAATCCGAAAATAGGCTACATTCTTTTCATTTTAGTGAACTTCTTTTTTTTTCCAAGGACATCTTACGTTTCTGCAAGACGGGGACGCTTTTGGTTCGCGGTGATTCTATAAATAAATACTGAATGCACTTCATTTATTCTTTCAGCCCAAGCCCCAGCAAGTTCATTTTCCAGCTTGAGCCTGAAGAGGACCCTTGTCATGAAGGGCCGAAATATAGCTCTAATAAAATGTAGCTGACATATCCATTTTACATTGTCAAATAGTACTTTATTTCCTTAATAACTTGTATTCTACATGCTAGCATTGGCTAGTCATTCACACAAATAACACATGACAGAATTATTTAGACAGCTACGCACACCTTATGAATGTCGTTTAAAGTAACTAGAATTAAAACATTGGGCAAAATAGGGTACAACAGATTTCAGATAACGATCAGTCGAGGTTGTTGGTGGTATTACTAGTCTCTGAGACGTAGCGACCCTCTGACTTTGTCGCGTGCCCTTCTTTTGAGGAAATCCTGGGAGTAGAGGTTTGACACAACCAGTAGTAGCCTACTGCATAACCGTTATGAATTAGTTCGACAAGTTTAGAATTTGTTAGGCTTAGTGCATGTAGGTTGTTTACCGTTTATGTTCTGATAGAAGGCTGTGCGAGCGCTCTTGTGCCCTTCGCTTGCCCCTATGTCCCAAAACTCGATAAAGAATGTCTTCTGAGATGCAGTTCCCTCCTTATACTCGTGAAGTTTGACTTCGACGGAACATCCCACCGTCCACGAAGTGTTGCTTACAGGTTTGCCGTGGCATATAAGCTGGATCAACGAAGACTTTCCTACCCCTTTGAAAAAAAATCTGTTAAGAGGTGTGGACAAACTCAGAAAAGGACCGTTCACGCTTGTGTTGTAACATGAATAGAAGTACTTCACATTGTAAGCTTTAGCCTCCTCTTTCGTTCAACTTGAAAATCAAGTTGTAGCCTACGCCAACTCATGCGCAGAGTAAGAGTAACCACACGGAGCCTGCAGCCTGACAATGAGTGCCAGGAGAACCTAACCTTTGATGACTTTAGGGACAATGAACATCCTGTATGTGGAATTTTAGATCGGCCTCGACGGTTTTGTGCAAATTTAGTATGGTATATGCTTGATGTGTCTGTGGACCAATATAGATTTCTTGATTTAGTTTTGAGGCTACCAGGATTGCTGTAATTATTTCAGATAAGGTAAAAGCTTGTAGTTGTTAAAACGCAATTAGCTGTACAGTTCAGTACGACTGACTTTCCATTCACAGAACTCATTCGGTTTCAATTATATAACAAATATCTCTGCTTATCCGTTTCTCTCTTTCTTCCTTGACAGTCATGTGATGGAAACGCAAGCAGTGATTGGTCACGTATAACTTATAACACACAAAATTGGACCCGTTCAGATTAATTTTTACTACAGCAAGCCTGGCGGGATGAAAGTCTTACCACAGACATTCGCGGATAGCAAGTATAATTCAGGAATTCTGCGCCTTAAACGTAAGCTTGAACGGTCCTTTATGAACCGTTCAAGTAAGACGAATAAAAGTTCTTCGCGTTATAAGCCTTATCCTCTGCAGCCGTTCAACTTGAAAATCAGGTTGTACGCCGCTCTCTGACGCTTGGATCACGTATGCGTAGATCTTCAAAATTGAGCCTTCTGACAACCCATCCCTAGAGAACATAACCTTTGATGACTTTCATGTGGAATTTTTCATTCATTCAGTCTGCATTCAGTACCTTTATATTACAAATATCTCTCTTTAAATGTTTGTCTCTTTCTTCTTCAGTAGTCACGTGATGGAAACGCATTGCTATGATTGGTCACGTATAACTTTTAACACACAAAAAAGAACCCGCTCCTATTAATTTTTACCACAACAAGCCTCGGCGGAATGAAAATTTACCACACATATTCGCGGATAGCACGGATAACTCAGAAATTCTACACCTTAAACGTAAGCTTGAACGGTCCTTTAAAGTGACGTGTATCTTGGGTTAACTATCCAGGATGGACGATTTGCGGATACCGCAGCGCACCTGATGGTGATTTCAGAGCACTCATTGTGAAAATGTACCTTAATTAGCACTTAGGAGCGGGTCCAACGGATCTGTGTTTCTCCGTGGGTAATTATGGCTCACATCTGTTACTTGCCTGGGACGTACCAGCAGTATTTCCAGTTCAAAATTAAAGAATAGTTCTCTTTTATTTTTTGTTTGTGAAAATGTAATTTGTGTTGGATAAGAAAACGCACGCGCATGTGTGTCGAAGGGAAGTGTCAGCAGATGCATCTGACCAACAACGGAGACGGGACCAATGTGTTAGCCCAAAAGACGGGAATCGACGACTCGTGCTCTATGCTATCGAGGCCCAAATGTACCAATACACTGTAAACAAGTTTTTTCGTACAAAGATTAAAGTTAACTGCAGTATTTACTACTCGGATTATTCTTATTTCTACGCCGATAGATTATTAACAAAAAGAGAGATAATATGAATCTGAGACTCTGAGTAGTAAATACTGCAGTTAACTTTAATCTGTATACGGAGGAACTTTTTACAGTGTAGCTGCGTTCTTTGTCCCTGGAGAACTCTCCGCTGGTATCTGATTTTACTTATTTGTATTCAGTGGTGACTGCTCCAGTTCTGTAACCCGTTTTCGGACTAACGAGTGTCTCACCGATACGGACTGACCAGAACCTGCTCGGGAGATTAAAGAAAAAACGCGTTGTATGAGAACAACCGGACACTTGCGGGGAGAGACAAAAAACAGCCCGGAATGCAAAGAACGCACGTAATAGGGCAGCGCCCACTAGACATATGTTGGTAAAACCCTCCCTGGACACTCAACAGGTACACCTTGACTTGGCATGGTGTCCTCAAGCTTTCTTTTTGCAAGGGCTGCTTCCTATAAGCCCTTCGTAAAATTCCTTCCAGATTGTTTATTTTTAGCCGCGAGATGCGCGAGAATAAAGTAAGCAATGAGACTTTATTTCTTGGTTTACGTTTATCCAGGTTTGTTCGACCATTTCCAGTTCCTCCTAGCCCTAGCCATGTTTAGAACTGTTTAAACAAGACCAAAGTTGTCGCTGGGATCCCAAAAATCTAACATTTGATTCAAACAATTGGGTCATGTCTTCGCCATTCAGTCTTCGTCAGATTCCTTGAATATTTTTACTGTTAAAATAAAGTTCAAAAATGAATTTAGCATATGTCCTTGCCCCAATACCGAACTTCTCTTCGATTTCAGAAACAACTTTGAACTTCAACCAAATTTCCAGTTTTCGTGATTCGTGATGAACCATTTGTACAGCAAGAAAACTAAGTTCAGATATGGATTCAGGGGACCTCCTTACCCCTTCAATGAATATCTTATTAGCTCATACAACATACTTGTTTTGACCGTAAATTCAAAACCCTCCTCTGCCTCTAAATATAGGACCCATCTACGAACTCGACCTGTACTTTGCCAATGAATCCTCACAAGCTTGAACAACATATATCAACCCCTACTAAGCTTGAACAACGTATACCAACCCCTTCGACCTTCGATGACACTAGCTCTCTCCAACATTCATAGATAATGTCATCATCCACGCGCAGAGCTATACTAGTATGAAGAAAGGGGAGGGACTACTATAGCCGAAAATTGGTCGACAAATTTTGTATCCGGTTTTTGCTGGATTCCAGGTGAACTATTTGTCCGGTAAAAAAATGACTTTCTTATTCGGATTCAAAATGTCTGTGTTGCCCCTCAGTTTGAAACCCCTCCCCCACCCTCAGATATAGGGCTACAGAGCCCATCTTCGAACTTGACTTGTACTTTGACCCAAAGGATGCTCCCACCAAGTTTCATCAATACATCTCAAGCCCCTCGAGAGTTCTCGTGCGGACAGACGGACAACTTTTGCTATGTCATAGGCATCCCTCCACTTACGTTTTGGGATCTCAAAAACTGTTCTGTCAAAGTTCAACAAGTTTCTCAGTTCTGGCTTCCGACTTCCATGCTGGTTGCTGGTTGACTGTTTGGGATCCCAAAACGTAAGTGGAGGCATACCTATGATATCGCAAAAGTTGTCCGTCCGTCTGTCAGCGCGATAGCTCTCGTAGGGAATGAGATTTTTTGATGAAAATTGGTGTGAGGATTCTTTCGGTCAAGGGAAAGATCGAGTTCGTAGATGGGCTCTTCAACCCTATTAAAAGGGTTGGGGAGGGGGTTCAGATTAAGGGGCAAACAAAATATTTTTAAACAGCTAAAGTGATAGTCGATTGTGAGGTAAGAGGACATGCTGAACACAATGTCTGAACACTTTCAGACATTAGACTTGAGATAAATCTGTCAAAATGTGAATATCTTTGTTTCGGTTGTTGCAATTGGTTCTTTTTCTATTTTTTCGTCTGAGTCGCTGAAATGGCTCGGGCTTACCTTCAGATCCACATTATTTTTAACGTGCTCCTCTATTTTAAAAACAGTATCAAATTCCATTAGATTTGGTTACGGGCGTTTGGTCCCAAATAGAGGAAAATATTCACGCAAGGCGCTCCGACGGTTCTATAGTGCTTTTTGCGGACCATATATCCACAACTGTTTCGGAGTTTACCATATCCTAAGGAAAAAAGATGTTAATTATTTGAGAAGTTGTTTCTTTAAGTAGTTTTTTAAGTATTGTAAATTTCTGATGTATCTTCCAAAATCTTTTCGTAATCGTAAATTGATTTCGAATTTTAATGTTCAGGATAGTATTAATAAACTTTTTCGTTCGCATTCAAATCTATTTTCCCTCCACAAACATCCTGCCCTCTCAGCCCATGAAATTATTAGCCAGTTTTTCATTCCTGAACCCGATTTATGTGCTTGTCAGTGTGTACAAATTTTAAGTCTATTTAGTGTGTTTTTTATTTATATGAAAAGAATGTTGTCGTGTTTATTTACATTGTTTTGTTTAAGTGTTTTAATATGTATATTTCTACTTTTGTATTTTATTCATACTCCGCTGTTACGCAAAAAGCGGGTCATAAATAAAATAAAAAATAAATGATCAAAATCATTTTCTCGCCGGACAAGTAGTTCGCCTGGAATCCGGCTGAAACCGGAAAATTTGTTTTATTGAAGTGGATTAGATGTTCGATATATGGCTACGGAGATACGCTGAATTCGCACCGAGCTTTTTTTTTCCGGACAGGCAGTTCGCCCGGAATTCGGCTGAAAACGGAAATTTGGCAGCAGGAAGTTCCAACAAAATAGATATGACTTGCAGGATTATACCCATGCTGAATCCATATCTGACCTTGGTTTTCTCAGATGATTAGCTATTTGGCATTATCTTTTCCAAATTTTAATTGTCAAGATGTCTAACGAGTCTAGCGAAGACAAGACCCAATTGTCTGTATCAAATAGTACAATGCGCGACTCGCTATGAACCGAAAGCCCAATCGCTTGTTCCCTCTACAAATAACACTAACATATAGACAAATAAAAACTACTTTTGGATTTGAATATTATTTTAAATTAGGATTGTCGGCGCAGGCACTTAGGGTATGGTTCCAACTCCGGACTAACTCTCTTCCATTACGGTACAGAAAGAAAGTTTTTGATAGGCGAAAACAGGTCGGTGAGGAGAACTACAATTGCCCACTTTGTTGCACTGGGCAAGATACCATTGACCACCTTCTAGGACAGTGCCAAGAGCTTCCTTCATTGGGTTTAGTTGGGATGGCTGGTGGTGTTCTCTTCCCTGGTATCTTAAAGTCGACAAATAAAAGTGTAATCCGTGAGGTAGTTTCTTTCGTTTTGAATGCAATGAAAAGAAGAAAATAGTTTGTGTTTCATTATTAGTGTTTTAAATTGTTGTTGGCGCTTCAGGAATCTGTTGTATCGCCGTATTAGGCTTTTTCCAACAAATTATTATTATTATTATTATTAATATACCGAGATCTAACTTGTGATTGTTATTGTTTCTCAAGCGCATCTGGTGGCAATTCATCATCCGGTTTTAGGAAGGGCTTATTGGCGGAGGCTTTGGAGAACTCCACTGACAATCGTTAGGCCGCCGTAGGTGCGAGGCTTCACATTCCAGATTCCAGGCAGCCGTTTTCGTCGAGACAGATCTGGAAGGTGAAGCCAGGCCAAAAACGTCTGAAAGTCCGGAGTGTTACACCCCAGATTCCGTATGTCTGGAAGGTACCATAGAGGCAATCCATTTGAGAGACAGAACAAATATGCAAATGTAGGAAGGGAAGGGAAAGTGATTGACAGTTGTGACTGGGATGCAAGAGATATTTTAAATGTGAAGGGGACATATAGGAAATGTTGAAGAATAGCAAAACTGGATGTCATTATCATCATGAAAATCTGGAAGGGTTGGCTTGACTATGCGGAAGCCTCGGACGTCTGGTAATCTGGAAGGTGAAGCCTGGCTTTAAGCGTGCTCGTCCAGACCCGGCTTGCTCTCATTGGCTGAAAGTCGCCAAACACACGAAACGTTGGAACTGTAACTTACGATGCCTTCCGACAGCTTACGACTCCAGTGGACACACTTTGAGAGACTTTAGTTGGAACAGGACGTGTCAATACTAATCGTATAAACCGATGCAGAACTGCAGGTCAATCTTCATTTTGCTAGGGTTCCAATCCCTCCCCTAGATTTAGGTTACGACAGCAGCCTATGTACTACACGCATATGGTGCTGTCCAACGCATAAGGTATATTAGCTGCCAGCTGGCGTTAAGAACCCACTTTGTATTTATTTTCGGAACATAGTCGTGGAATTTCACGGAGATTTGAGTAACCCTTGGTTCACACTGCTGCTTCGTGTGCGACACGATTTTTTCTTTGATGTTCCGACGTGCGACCGAATCGCATGGACTTCCTACTATCACGAAGACGCAAATGGAAAACGAAATTTTTCGCCGAGGTTATTCTGCAAAAGGACAAAGAAACCTTGGGGAAACAGAGTCTGAAGATGCTGGGAGATTACCCATCTGAATACCACCCATCATTAGGAAATTTTCAGTCAAACCCCATGTCATCTTGTTCAAACACGTTAATACAAGTTTATTCAGAAGGTATTTTGCATTCAGCCATCCTAGGATTACAGTCAGACCAAGGTAGACCAATTTTTAGTCTTGAAAATTAACTAGTGTTTGTTTTCTCTTTTCTTTCCCTCAAGAATCGCATGCGTTATGTCGGATCAGTTGAAATATTTCAACGCATCCGACACTGCGACAAAACGCTGCGTGAAGTTCTGCGTTGCTTGTCGCACGGTTTGTGTCGTATGTCGCATGACGCAGAATTTTGCGCGAAATCGCAGCAGTGTAAACCATGGGTAAAGATGGTAGTTCTTGTCATTGTCGGTCCCTGCCTGGAAGTCAGTTAATCATTTTTCAAGTAGTTCCGTCCCTTGACATAGAATTTTCTTAAGGCATGCAGTACCGTCTTCTAACAGAAATACAGATTCGGTCTGGATTCGGTGGTTGGGAAGGATGAGAATAGGGAAGGAAAGAGACACGCTCAATACTGAAACAGCTAGGAAATCTGGCTACAGAGCCACCTAGCTCAAAACTGACGCATCTTGGAGTATTTTTAATGTTCAGGCTAGATGGCACCGACGCCAGATAGAGAAAATAACATTCCTACCTGAATCTCCCAGAACAACTATCTTGACCTTGTCTGGAAGAGACATCTAAACACCTCTGAATTCCTACAAAACTGTTGGTTTCCACGAAATCATATTTTAACAGAACTTTCAATACAACTAGCTGACATTTTGCGTTTTACTTGCCATCTGACGGAATTTCGTAGATAACTAAAACAAATTTGACCAAATAGAACGGATAAGAACCTTAGATAGAATACAAATTTATGAAGGTGCTTCGTTTTGTTTAATCAAATTCAGTGACAATATTTTTGCCGAATTTGATATTTTTAATGAATATTCAGAGTTCATCATGGCATACTATATCAACATAGATGAATGGAAACCTGAGCAGGTTGTAGAATGGATGAGGGGTAGGTGATCTGCTTTTGTTGAATGCTTAATTATGGATTAATTATTGTCCAACCAATTTTTAGAGAAGGAGTTAACACAATCGGAAATTCATGGAAGAATCTTTAATTGTTTTTCACCAGTTCATTTTCCAGCTTGAGCGGCTTAAGTCTGAAGAGGACCCTTGCCAAGAACGGCTGAAATATAGCTTTAATAAAATGTACAGTAGAGGTATGCTTAGGTTGTTGCCAAGTTGTTGCTGGGTTGTTGACAGGGGACTTTGCCATTTTCATGCACTTGCTGTGTCAAAACTCGCTACTAGTTAGCCAAAGTAGGTATTAAGGGCATCTGAAAACACCTGTATAGGTATTTTGGATCTTCATTCTACCATTTAGCCAGAAACTGCACTGTTCACATTAAAGTAACCAGTCTAGTACACTAGCCCCTTTTCAGGCACGGTGCTCAAACGTCTAGCACCATGCCTGGGTGCTAGACGTTCAAGCACTGTACCTTGGATTTCATGTATGGTGCATGGATTTCAGTGTACAGTGCATACATCAAAAACACGGTTTCTGTCATAACAACTGAGCACCAGCTCGGACAGGGCTGAAATTACTACCATGAATTAGAGAAATCAAAGACAATTGTTTATATATTTTTCACAACAAAAACAAAAGGGCTCGGCTGATGACAGATGTGAAAAACCTCATTTCCTTTTCTACATAGTCAAGGGTTCTGCATGCAAAGTGTCCTGTGCCTCAGCTTTTTCTACCTAGCAGCCAACCAGAATATTGGCTCTTGGGGAATAGATAGGGAAAATACATGGAAAATAGATAGGGTGCTGTTAGGTTTTTCATCTCCATCATCATTAGAGCCCTTTTGTTTTTGTTGTGAAAAATATATAAAGGATTGTCTTTGATTTCTCTAATTCATAGTAGTAATTTCAGCCCTGTCCGAGCCGGTGATCAGTTGTGATGACAGAAACTGTGTTTTTTCTGTATGCACTGTATACTGAAATCCATGCACTATACATGAAATCCAAGGTACAGTGCTTGAACGTCTAGCACCCAGGCATGGTGCTAGACGTTTGAGCACCATGCCTGAAACGGGGCTAGTGTACTAGACTGAAAGTAACTGTTCACAGAAGCATACCTGTACTGTATGTGACTTATCGGTTTTGCACCATCAAGTATGATTCACAGTTCACAGTCAGCTTGGGCTGAAAGAACATCTGTTTTTGACTGCATTTTTTTGTTTTTATGGCTTTTAATACTCAGCTCTCAATTGTCATATAGCGATTGTAATGTCTGGTGAACAAGCGCTGAACAAGCGAGTTAATAGTCACTGGTTCGAGTCTTGGTGGTGCCAACCATCTGGCTTAGTTAGGAAGTGTTAGTGGGGTTTCTCTGTAAGACAAGCCAAAGGTCCACCCTACTACAAATCGATACCTAGAGAAACTTAGGGAAAGGCACTGTCTAGGGAACCGGGAGACGTACTTTATGTCTTACGGGCTACGGAACCGGTAGTTCTCATTGAAGCCAAACCATATGAGCTGCGATTCCGGGATCTGACGTTGGTGACTAACAGATTCTTGTATGTGCTGGCTCTCGTTCTGGTAGTAAGCGGAAATAGCTCACAGTCCGTTAGCCTCACAGAATTGTGTACTCAGAAGCTAGCGAGCCGGTACTTGATACCGGAAACTGTATAATTTGAAATTCTGTTCCGGTAGTGTCTACGTGGAAGATAGAACTCACAGAATAGTTTGGATGAGAGCTAGGATGCCGGGATCTTCACTGACTTAGAGAAAATAACATGGGAAAAAATCCACTACCGGTATCCATATATTGAGAGCTAAGGTACCGGTAGCAACTACTATTTGGTTGAAAGGACCAGCTCAGGGACACAGATGGCTATGGGCTAGGGTTCCGGTAGGGTTTCAGTGAGCTTTTTGCACTTACTATTGGACTGGGAGCCAGCACATACAAGTTTCTGCTAGTTAATCACGTCAGATCCCGGAATCGCAGCTCATATTGTTTGACTTCCGTGAGAACTACCGGTTCCGTAGCCCGTAGGCAGGGGCGTCACTAGTCTTTTACCTTGGGGGGGGGGACGTCCGGTTTGTGCCGACGGACTAAAAAATGTGCCGACAAAAGCCCGCCAGCACAGAATAGAACCGGGGTGAAACCAACTGTAACGCATCAGTTGAGATTATTCCTTTGATGTAATTTAGTATTTGAAAGTTCACACATTTGGCTTTTCATTTTAGCCTTCGCTAAAAAGCGAAGCTTCCAACGACTGTACCAAGAACAAGTTAAACTAAGCAGCGCAGGCGAAATTTTTTAAATCAGCCTTTTTTCCGGAAAAATTTAGCTATACCTACCATTCAAGTTCTAGCTTTTAACATGTTTCAGCGAATTTCAATCCTAAAACACCAAACTAAATGAAACACTGTTCTTCTAAATAAAGAATACTACAAAATGCGGCGCAGGCGAAATCTTGTGTAAACTAACTGTAACACATCAATTGAGGTTATTCCTTCGGTATAATTTCATATTTTAAAGTTCACATATTCGGCTTTTCATTTTAACTTTCGCTGAAAAGCGAAGCTTCCAACGACTGTACCAAGGCAAGTTAAACCAAGCACTGCAGGCTAAACTTTGGAATTTATTTTTTTCCTGAAAATTCAGCTATAGTACCATACAATTTCCGGCTTTTAACGTGTTTCAAACCCCGAGAATTTCTATCCTAAAAGGAAAACTAAAACTAAAACAGGGAATACAACAAAATGCACCGCAGGCGAAATTTTGTGTAAAACGTACTGTAATGCATCAGTTGAGATTGTTCCTTTGATGTAAGTTCATATATTTAATTTCACATACTCGGCTTTTCGTTTCATCTTTTGCTAAGAAGCGAAGCTTCTAATGACTGTACCCAGAACAAGCTGACCTAAGCAACGCCAGCGAATTTTTTTTAAATCTGTATTTTTTCCGGAAAAATTTGCTCCCGACAAATGGTTGCATTTATCATTCACCATTCAGAATTCGATTTCTTCTGTGTTTTGCCCGACAAGATTGTAAAGAACTTTATTTTTACGCGTAAATAGAAGCCGATGTACCAACGAGACTTGAACTTTCGGCATGCTCCGATAAAAAGTTACAGAAATTTGATTTTTTTGTTTTTTGTGTAAAAAGAACCCGATGTGCCGACGAGAATACCAACGCGCGACAAAACCATCGAGCATTTGATTTGTTCTGTTTTTTGCTCGACTGACTGTACAGAACATGATTTCATACGTGTAAAAATAACCCCTTGTGCCGATGAAACTTAAACTTACCGGGTGCGCCCGATAAAGTTTGCAAAAACCGATTTCTTCTGTATACGTAGAACCCGATGTGCCGATGAGTCGACCGACGCCCGACAAAAGCATAAAAAAACTATTTCTTCTGGATTTCTTATGTATAAAAAGAACCAGAGGTAGCGAGTTAATAGTAACTGGTTCGAGTTTTGGTGGTGCCAACCATCTGGCTTAGTTAGGAAGTGTTAGTTGGGTTTCTCTGTAAGACAAGCCAAAGGTACGGCACTGTCTAGGGAACCGGGAGTCGTACTTTATGTCCTACGGGCTACGGAACCGGTAGTTCTCACAGAAACCAAATCATATGAGCTGCGATTCCGGGATCTGACGTCATTAACTAACGGAAACTTGTATGTGCTGGCTCCCGTTCCGGTAGTAATTGGAAATAGCTCACGGAAACTTCGTCGCACCAGCTTCTCGTCCGGTAGCCTCACGGAATTGTGTACTCAGAAGCTAGGGAGCCGGTAGTTGATACCGGAAACTGTATAATTGGAGCTTCTGTTCCGGTAGTGCCTCCGTGAAATATAAAACTCACGGAATAGTTTGGATGAGAGCTAGGATGCCGGGATTTTCACGGACTTAGAGAAAATAACATGGGAAAAAATTCACTACCGGAACCCATATATTGAGAGCTAAGGTACCGGTAGAAACTACTATTTGCTTGAAAAAGACCAGCTCACGGACACAGATGGCTATGGGCTAGGGTTCCGGTAGTGATGAAAAAAAAAAAATTGAACTCACGTACCCATGTCAGTGCAGACTAGGAAACCGTAAGCAAATATTTTTAACTAACAGAACCCAACTTCTGCTGGCTGTGGTTCCGGTAGGGCAAAAAAAAATAAGATGTATAACTGGATTCAGTGACCTGTACCGGACTCAAAGTCCATATTGACACCCGTCCATGAGTTTTTAATTTTATTTTTTAGCACTACCGGAACCACAGCTCGCAAGAGCTGGGTTCTGTGAGTAAAAATATTCACTTCCGGTTTCCTAGTCTACACTGAGATGGGTCCGTGAGTCCTATTTTTTTTATTTTCGTCACTACCGGAACCCTAGCCCATAGTCACCTGTGTCCGTGAGCTGGTCATTTTCAAGCAAATAGTAGTTGCTACCGGTACCTTAGCTCTCAATATATGGGTTCCGGTAGTGAATTTTGTCCAATGTTATTTTCTCTAAGTCCGTGAAAATCCCGGCATCCTAGCTCTCATCCAAACTATTCCGTGAGTTTTATATTCCACGTAGACACTACCGGAACAGAAGTTCCAATTATACAGTTTCCGGTATCAACTACCGGCTCCCTAGCTTCTGGGTACACAATTCCGTGAGGCTACCGGACGAGAAGCTGGTGCGATGAAGTTTCCGTGAGCTATTTCCAATTACTACCGGAACGGGAGCCAGCACGTACAAGTTTCCGTTAGTTAATGACGTCAGATCCCGGAATCGCAGCTCATATGGTTTGGTTTCCGTGAGAACTACCGGTTCCGTAGCCCGTAGGACATAAAGTACGACTCCCGGTTCCCTAGACAGTGCCCCAAAGGTACACCCTTCGACAAATTGATACCTAGAGAAACTTAGGGAAAGGCACTGTCTAGGGAACCGGGAGCCGTACTTTATGTCTTACGGGCTACGGAACCGGTAGTTCTCATTGAAGCCAAACCATATGAGCTGCGATTCCGGGATCTGACGTTGGTGACTAACAGATTCTTGTATGTGCTGGCTCTCGTTCTGGTAGTAAGTGGAAATAGCTCACAGTCCGTTAGCCTCACAGAATTGTGTACTCAGAAGCTAGCGAGCCGGTACTTGATACCGGAAACTGTATAATTTGAACTTCTGTTCCGGTAGTGTCTACGTGGAAGATAGAACTCACAGAATAGTTTGGATGAGAGCTAGGATGCCGGGATCTTCACTGACTTAGAGAAAATAACATGGGAAAAAATCCACTACCGGTATCCATATATTGAGAGCTAAGGTACCGGTAGCAACTACTATTTGGTTGAAAGGACCAGCTCAGGGACACAGATGGCTATGGGCTAGGGTTCCGGTAGGGTTTCAGTGAGCTATTTGCACTTACTACCGGACTGGGAGCCAGCACGTACAAGTTTCTGCTAGTTAATCACGTCCGATCCCGGAATCGCAGCTCATATTGTTTGACTTCCGTGAGAACTACCGGTTCCGTAGCCCGTAAGCAGGGGCGTCACTAGCCTTTTACCTTTGGGAGGGGGGGGACGTCCGGTTTGTGCCGACGGACTCAAAAATGTGCCGACAAAAGCCCGCCAGCACAGAATAGAACCGGGGTGAAACCAACTGTAATGCATCAGTTGAGATTATTCCTTTGATGTAATTTAGTATTTGAAAGTTCACACATTTGGCTTTTCATTTTAGCCTTCGCTAAAAAGCGAAGCTTCCAACGACTGTACCAAGAACAAGTTAAACTAAGCGGCGCAGGCGAAATTTTTAAATCAGCCTTTTTTCCAGAAAAATTTAGCTATACCTACCATTCAAGTTCTAGCTTTTAACATGTTTCAGCGAATTTCAATCCTAAAACACCAAACTAAATGAAACACTGTTCTTCTAAATAAAGAATACTACAAAATGCGGCGCAGGCGAAATCTTGTGTAAACTAACTGTAACGCATCAATTGAGGTTATTCCTTCGGTATAATTTCGTATTTTAAAGCTCACATATTCGGCTTTTCATTTTAACTTTCGCGGACAAGCGAAGCTTCCAACGACTGTACCAAGGCAAGTTAAACCAAGCACTGCAGGCTAAACTTTGGAATTTATTTTTTTCCTGAAAATTCAGCTATAGTACCATACAATTTCCGGCTTTTAACGTGTTTCAGACCCCGAGAATTTCTATCCTAAAAGGAAAACTAAAACTAAAACAGGGAATACAACAAAATGCACCGCAGGCGAAATTTTATGTAAAACGTACTGTAATGCATCAGTTGAGATTGTTCCTTTGATGTAAGTTCATATATTTAATTTCACATACTCGGCTTTTCGTTTCATCTTTTGCTAAGAAGCGAAGCTTCTAATGACTGTACCCAGAACAAGCTGACCTAAGCAACGCCAGCGAATTTTTTTTAAATCTGTATTTTTTCCAGAAAAATTTGCTCCCGACAAATGGTTGCATTTGTCATTCACCATTCAGAATTCGATTTCTTCTGTGTTTTGCCCGACAAGATTGTAAAGAACTTTATTTTTACGCGTAAATAGAAGCCGATGTACCAACGAGACTTGAACTTTCGGCATGCTCCGATAAAAAGTCACAGAAATTTGATTTTTTTGTTTTTTGTGTACAAAACCATCGTGCATTTGATTTGTTCTGTTTTTTGCTCGACTGACTGTACAGAACATGATTTCATACGTGTAAAAATAACCCCTTGTGCCGATGAAACTTAAACTTACCGGGTGCGCCCGATAAAGTTTGCAAAAAATCGATTTCTTCCGTATACGTAGAACCCGATGTGCAGATGAGTCGACCGACGCCCGACAAAAGCATAAAAAAACTATTTCTTCTAGATTTCTTATGTATAAAAAGAACCCGAGGTGTCGACGAACCGAGGCACGACATAAGCATGCAGATTCGATTTCTCCAGTGCTTTGCCTGACAACTGTTTGCAGGATTTAATTTCTTGTGTAGAAAAAGAACCCGATGTGCCGACGAGTCGACCGACGCCCGACAAAAACTTAATTTTTTTTTATTTCCTCTGGATTCCTTCTGTATAAAAAGAACCCGATGTGCCGACGAGAATACCGAGAATTGCCTGACAAAAAGCATACAAAATTAGGCCATTTAGGCCATTCAAGTGCCCCAGCTTGGGCCAGAAAATTGTCTGTGATTTATTTGGGGAATTTCATAAAAAGTACAAAGTTGCATAAGATTTTGTAGTTTAAAGAGGAGAAAATTTGTAAATAGTTATTTTTTTATTTTTATTTTATGTATTTTAATATGTAATTTTAAGACGACCCCAGAGGAGATGTGAGTGTTTTTATTTTATGACGAAAACGGATCCGAATTCTGTTAACGGAAGTTTATATGTTATAGATTGACGTGTGAAAGTGAGATTAGAATATACCCAAAGAAGAAACGAAGATTCAGTGAGGAACGCTTACCCAGATTCAGACGACGTCTTGAGAAAGACCCCTTCCCTTTTAAAGTATTGACGAAGCCTAAAGGCAAAATTCATTGAATTGAACCAACATATTGGTTTAAAAGTATTGAAGGACATTTAAAATTTCACAAAACCCAGTGGCACGAGCGTGTATGGGCTGAAGCCCACGTGACGTCAACCTTCAAACAACAACAACATACAAATTTGTATTTGTTCTGTATTTGCCGGCGCTTCGCGCCGACAAACAGGTGAACTTTCGCCGGGCTTCGCCCGACGAAAGTACTTTCTCAGGACCTTTGGGAGGGAGGGAGTCCACCCCCCCCACCCCCCATAGTGACGCCCCTGCCCGTAGGACATAAAGTACGGCTCCCAGTTCCCTAGACAGTGCCTTAGGGATAAGTAAGGGAAGCATCACATGATTCATCCAGCCAGCAACCGGCAGAGGGAAGAGTATCAGGAGATCTATACCTGAGCTATGCGAACCTTAACTGGTTTTCATGCAAATTAAGCACAGAAGCAAGGATGAAAACTTGTCATGCACATATTTGACCCAACCAAATACTATATCTGTGATGGGATAGAGATTGGCCCAGTCTGAGGCAAATCAAATGATAGTACTTTTTACTATTACATATATCTAGATACAAGTTTTTTAGAAAGTGCTCTGATTCGAGTGAAACTTCCTTGAAATGTGGCATTTGTCTGCATCCCACAACTGTTAGAGGAGTTGCAGGGAGGGTTGCAGACATCTTTTGACAAGCGTAGTCCGAAGAAATGAAGTGATTGGGACGAACTTGGAAGGTACAAAGTTGGTGGGCATAGACATGTAGTTTGAAACCCGATCTCGATACAATGTCGGTTAGGTTAAGGTGGGTCTGCAAGGAGCGGTGGTTGCCAGGCGTTTTTTTTTTGAAGTTCTCCCATTCCAGTCATACTTGATGGGTGGTAGGAGCAGATGGCAGATGCTACGAAATGTGCCATTTATTTGTTTTTACCTCTTCTGGCGGCAGTCGCGGGATTGGAAGGGGGAGGAAGGAGTTTATTAGATGGCTAGGGACCAATTGGGCTTGGCTTTAGCGATGAATACCAACAAACAAAACAAGGATACTGATTTGTAGACAAGGCATTTTAGCAATCATAAGGTGTGCAGGCACGTCAACCAAAATGGAAAGTTAGTGGGTGAAAACAGACAAATGACCCAAGCAAAAAACAAGTTTGCTGGAATGGTCCATTTACAGACAAGGAATTTTATGGAATGAGAAAGTGGTTATTTAGTCTGGGGCCCAAGTATCAAAATGTGAAAAGTAGCTTTCCCGTCGGGGGCAGCTGATCCGATGATGGATTCTAGGTAAATCGACCACGCTGATTTCGAATCTGGGCGGGATACTAAGATCAGATATGTGCTAAAGATGTTACGCACCAACACTCAAATTCGGATGTCTTGGCGTTCCATTTCATTTTTCTCAAGCGGAACGAAAACTATTATCAGCTAACCAGCTACGGTGATTCCAACTCTGACTAATAACTATCCTTCAGAAACAATGGAAAACTTTATTTAGGTATGTTTATTTAAGGTGAAAGTACATTTATTAAAACCATATTTGCAAAAGTTGGTCCTGTCAACTTTCATATTTAATCACAAATGAGTTAGGCTTCGAAATCCTCTTCTTCCTCGTCTATTACAATGACATTGACACATTTCCCCCCGGATGCGCAGAGTAAATCACGAGATCTCTTGGTTACAGCACATGAGCATTTTTGCTGCAAGATTTCTTGCAGGCACAAAAAACACCGACCACACTGTCTGGAAAAATATGGCCCATCAGTTGCCACTGCTTTTGCTCCCCCACGTATCTCATCGGCCCATCCATAGTTCAGTGGGTTCAAAGAGACAGGTATTGGGTCGTGAGCTTGCGTCTACACGGAAAATTGCAAAAATGCACGCAGCCAGTGCAAAACAACAATGATCTGTCGGTGGGTGACAGCCACATGGGCTCCTTTTGCGTGGCAAAAGATGTATACGGAGATCATTTTTAGGCAATTCTTCAGCCGTTTCATAGTATGGCTGTCACTCTGCTTTAAAAGGACAGACAAGTTTTCTCTGATTTGTGATGTCTTGTACACACTACCATCATTTACACTTTGGTTCAATTTCCATCACAAGTTCCTCAAGCATTTATCGAGATACCTGGCCTTCTCTGCAACAAGATCACGACCCCTACATCCAGAAGCAAGAAGAATATCACGCTCAGTTAGTGCATAAGCATGTTCAATTACTATGTTAACGCTCCTTGACGCTTCAGAAACTCTGCGAAGTTGAGACTCTGGCCTCTCTTTACATTCTTTTTTCAGGTAAAAGTAGAAAGTGTCAGTATATGAAAAGTCAACACTTTGAGACCTTAACTGTAGGACCATGGGACTAGGAGTCGGTGTTGATGTCCAAGTTGCACAGTGTCAGAAGTCCCATCAGCTAACAAGACTGAGGACTCAGAAGTGGAAAAAAGCTTTTTCCTGCAAGTTTCATGCAACACACAATCACAAAAATCAGGTTTTGACATTGCAGTCATGAGCTTTTTGCAGCAAATCACTTAGCTTGTCTAACACTTTAGCCTGTGACCAAGGAGCGATGTCAGTTGTTTGGCACAAATACACATAGAAAAGTCGATCAGTTTTCTCTTTTATGGGCTGTTGGCAAACAGCATCCGTTTTTTGGCAAACCGTAACCATCTACAATCTCTTCTTCCACTGATTAAAGATTGAGAAACCCCTTGATAAACTTTTCATGATATTTGGCCTTCTCACTGCATGCCACCAAAGATTTAGGTGCTGGCAATAGCAGCACCTGCCATTGTAGTCATCAGAGGCCTATAGTGCCTGTCTCTTACTGTCTTCAATGTATCACTGAGCTTGTCCAGGACTCAAGCCTCTGATAAAGGAAGAATATCCGTATTTGGCACAAAATAAGAAGTCAGATTTCTCCTCTTTCTTTAGGCTATTCGCAATCCGGACCTGCTTCTTGGTCAGTTGATCCATTCAATTTCCTGTAAAGAATAAAATATGTTACAACACCATAGGTACTTAGATATTATAGTATTAACAAACCTTGCAATTACAGAGGAATTTACAGTTGTTAAAACAAATAAAATACAATAAAATTTGTTGATTTTTAGCTTGGCTAACTAGTGGCAAACAAAGACCATAAAATATCTCATAAGAAAAAGAAAATAAACAATACAAACACATATTAGGGACTCAACATGGTTAGCCTTTTATAATAATGGAGATTTTTGCAAGTAAACTTTATTCTGACTACCATAGTTGTGCGTAGCAGCTTCAGGGTTCTGTATTTTTCCCTGTACCCTACTAATGATCAAACCACAGGATATGAAAATATTTCTGCTGACTAGTCGGAGACTCACAGCATCTAGGTTATTCACTAAGCGACTGATTTACTGTAACCCGACTTTGCTACTGAGCTTCTCAGCCTTTTTAGCTGTTCAAATTAGTTAAGTTATCATAAAAAAAAATGGAAATAGCCATGTGGCATGGCCGACAAGCGTCAGACATCCGTACAGTATGTACAGTAAACAGGGGCGTCACAACTGTGGGGGGGGGGGGCGACCCTTCCAAATGTAAATATTCCTTCAGCCCAAGCTGACTGCGAATCATATTTGATGGTGCAAAATGGATACGTCAGCTGAATTTTCTTGGAGCTATACTTCAGCCGTTCTTGGCAAGGGCCTCTTCAGGCTCAAAACCGCTCAAGTTGGAAAAAGGAACCCTTCCCGCAAGTTCATTTTCCAACTTGAGCGGTTTTGAGCCTGAACAGGACCCTTGCCAAGAAGGGCTGAAATTTAGCTCCAATAAAATTCAGCTGACGTATACATTTGGCACCATCAAATATCCTCCAAATGTGTCCGGCCAGTCTTTAAAAAATAACTGAGTTGGCGTGAAGCACTGCAGTTTTCCGTCAAAACAGTTTTTTTTTTTCATGAAAACAGTTATTTTTCCTGAAAATCAGTTGATTTTTTGTCAAAACAGTCCTTTTTTAAATCAGTCAATTATTTTTCAAAGCTGTCATTTTTGTTCTTGAAAACAGTTTTTCTTTCTGCAACAACAGTCAGTAAATACCTTGCCCCCCCGCCCGACAAACATTTCAGCTAGTAACGCCTCTGACAGTGACAGTAACTTAGCATAGCCTCCGGCCTCCAAAATTGAGGCTTTTATAATGGACTGACTAACAGTTCTGTAACATTCACAAAAAAAACAATACATACCACGAATAATCTTAAACTCTCGACAGTCCAACTTATTTGCTGTTTAATCTGGGCCTATAAGCAAGTGGAGATTTCTACTACCTAAAAGGCCTTAACCCACACTCAAGAACAACCACATTGCAGCTCTGCTTGAATGATTTTTACCTGTTTATTCTTCTTAATATCCTCCAATTCTCAGGTGAAATATCTTGGAATTCTTGGTTTGTAAACACTATTGCCACTTTTTCTTGTCTGGAACATGTGACTTTTGGCCGCAAAAGATTTTTTGCTTACTTTTTATATTTACTTGCAAGGAACCGGTCGTAGAATTTTGGCTTGTTCTGTCGAAGAAGTGAAAACCGTCATTAACCGCAGATTTCTGCGACAGGCGGCAACGCTGCTTCTGAAATGTTCGAATGTTTGTTTACATCTGCTTGCTTTTGGTTGGTCGAAAGTCGGACCGCGGATGTAACCGCACAAACCGCAACCGCAGAATAGTTAGAGTGTAAGAGGTTAGAAAAGCATGTCCGATATACCAAAAAGCTGTATCCCAGTAACTTTCGTGAGTAACAGAACGTACGCGAGGTCCTGTGATCTCTAGAGGTGTTGCCCCAGTTAGACCCTCCACTTTTAGAAGGAGAAGACTTTCGGTTCAGTGGACCCAAGACTATATTGGTGAATTTACCTGAAAGAAGTTCACCAACTTACAGACGAGACTTTCCAGTCACCACGTAGAAAGTCTTTGCACCGACAAACAGTTTCACAATTATATACTTATTGATTTAAGACAAGATTTTTGTGGAAAACAACGAAGGAGGATCTCGATTTTCCGACAAGGCTTTTGCTGACCATTGGCTCAATTTTCCGACAAGGCTCTAGTCGGTATCGGAAAGGCGGTTCGTTCAGCGGCGTCAGCCCTTTTCCTGTAACCGCATTAGAAAGTCACCAGTAAATGAAACGACTGATCTTAATTCGCCATCAAGCTTTTTCGATCGTAGCTTTCCCTTAAAAGATTTCATCTGTTCCGCAAACGTAATGAGAAGTGGGTTTATAGATGCTTCCGATTTACCGAGAAGTGTTTTTTTCCATTCATCGGAGTGGAGAAGGATCACTCGAATGTGGTTCGTCCGTGAGAGCTTACTGATAAACGACAGCAGTCGAAGCCAGGAAAGTTGTTTGCCGGTGCGCAGCCGACTTCCGACATGAAGTTTCCTGATTTACGGACAGAGCTCTTTGGAACCAGAAACATCATTCGCATCGACAAACGCTGTCGACTCCGGACAACATGTCTCCTAATCGTGCGAAATTGAAACCAGATTTGGTATCAAATGTTTCATGATACCTTTTTCATTGATACCAGATAAGGAATTAGGGAAGCGTTGTCGGAGCGAAGCACCGAAGAGCACTGCAGATTTACGGATAAGAATTTTCATGTGGGGGCAGCTGCCCCCCCCCCCTCCATGCACCCCTAGTTTTGCCACTGATGCTAGTTGTATCACCGGCAGAAGATGTAAATGAAGAAACAGCGAAATCAGCAGCAAAAATTAGAAAACAGATTCAGATAAGAGGAAAATAGGTATGAATCAAATGTCCTTGTCAAGTATTTTGCAATGAAACTTGCCAGGTAGTTTTAGTATTGTCTTTTGCGACCAGTCACTACTAGGCAAATAAATATACCTCTATTTAATGCTTTTTTGAACTACTTGTTTGGACTACCCTGGTGTTGTTTCCTGCCAGCAAAAATTATAAATTAATAACTTAATATCTTTTTGAACCTATATCATAAAGGACCCCTCGCACTATTTACTCTTCAACTTACAGTATTTTAAAATATTTAAATATTTTAACACTAGGCTGTGCTTTCAACAAATAACCCATGTTTTTGGCTGTTTTAAGCCTTTTCCAAGAACCGTTGACTTATAGCGAAAAGAGGGAAACGATTTACATAATCGGTTTTTCTGATGGAAAAACGTCTCGCAGACAACCGTCGACAGCATGATACACATCGAAGGTAGCAAAACACAGCAAGTGGGAAAATCAGCGTGGTTTTGTTAGAGGGGTTAGAATGTAGCGTACGAAACTGGGGTCTCCGGGTCTAGAAATATATGGAGTGATTATGGAAGTAGGTTGCGTTAGTATTAGAGGTAAGACAGGTCCTTTAACTTTTTTTCAATGCCACTGGAGTTTCTGATGCTTCTTTAACATTTTAATGTTTTATCAGTTTTACGGAAATCATACCTTACCTTACCTTGTAAATATTCCTTCAGCCCAAGGTGACTGCCAATCATATCTGACAGTGCAAAACGGATACGTCAGCTTGAATTGGATTTTCCAGTTTGAGTGGCTTGAGCCTGAAGAGGACCCTTGCCAAGAATTGCTGAAATATAACTCTAATAAATTTCAGCTGACTTATCCGTTTTACACTGTAAAATATCTTACCTTATAACCTTAGCGTTCATACACAAATCATCATATTTTTTTTTACCACGGTGCTCCAGTATTGGGTACACCCCAATGTATGAGCACAGTGCTGTGATGTGTGACCACAGTGCCCTGGAGCAAGGAAAGTAATCTGTTGGGTTGAAAATCTGTATATCAGACAGATTTTGAAGCAGTCATTGGGCTGTAGCCTATGTAACCAAAGAAATAACAACCGGATGGCCCAGAGAGTCCCAGCCAGGCTTTCTTCTTCAGATGGTTAAGCTGGCCTAATTTTTGGCCTCCTATCAAAAGATGAAACTTACCTTCTGTTTTCCCTTCTAGGTCTTTCAAACAGTATAGCCTGTTACGGCAAGAATTTTATGGACCACCAGATTTCTGGCTCACATCTTATGAATTTTGGACCAGATGACCTACAGAAGATCGGAATTCGGAAGCTTGGTCATATGTTAGAAATGATGGCAGCTATAAATAACTTAAAGGAATCTGTAAGTATAGGCCAATCATGGTAGGCCATTATAACTTCTATTGTGCCACTCCCTGCATGTTTTTTTTTATTTTACTTGTAGAATATTGTAGAATATTGAAATTCTGAGGTATTTGGTATGTTGACGAAAACAGGCTTAGCCTACATTCCAACTGAAAAGTGCAAGAAAGCCATATCAAGTTCAGCTGTTCAAGTGCAGCCAAAGCTCGGAATATTTCTGTTGCAAAAGATGTTTGAGCTTGTCTGCTTCTGTTATATTGGGTTCTTTCACGTTTATGAATATTTGTGCTTCCGCAAACAGTAGCCTTTAAAACTGTCAAGCTGGAATAATAAACTAGACCTTTGTTGCTCGGGCATTTTAAAGTGTTGCAGCAATCTTTGTTTGGCTTCGCCGACTAAACTCGCTACACTTTGGCTTTTTCTTGGGAAACGATTAAATGCTGAATTTTGTCAACCCATTGAGGTTTTCAAAATGGCAATCCAAGAAGAATTTTTGTCTGATCTGATGAAACAATCTGTAATCACATGGCTATCCCTCAGCGTTGAAAAAACAAACAACAGAATACCGGTAGTATTGACTAAATTGACTTAGCAGTCTTAGACATCGTGACTTGTGAAAACTTGGAACATTATTGCCTTATCTTATATAATCTAGTTGGTATTATAAAGCTATCCGTTGCTTGCGAACGTTGCTAAAAGTTGCTTGCAAACTTTTAGCATTCAAGTTCCGACTTAAAATTTTACAGCTTTTCAGAGATCCAACTTTTCCATGACAAATTTAACAGTGGATTGGATTAGAGAAATTGTGTTTCTTTTTAAACGTGTTTCTTTTGTATGTAATTTATTTCTTTAAAATATGGCGAGTCATAAATGATTACTTATTTGCTTACTTACTTTGTGCCTTACAGTCGAGTAGGCAACTTGTGTTGAGGTAGGACTAATGTAACCCTCCCTTGTCCCTTTAACCTTTTCTGGCAGACAGCCAAATCCACTCGCTTAGTAATTCGACCGTTTTCTAGCGCTATATGTTAGTATTATGAATAAGACCCCCCACCCTCCTCCTGTGCATAGTTATCAAGAATCATCCACTTATAGAAAGAGTGATGAGACAACATAACCAATCAGCGGAGAATCTTGTCTTCTGGGCGCATCAAAATCGAGGATCGGTACCATTTTGGAAAGTAATGGTTTGAGCGGAATTTTGAAACCTTTGCTGTGACGATCTTCTGTGATCTCCCTTATTCTAATTATTATTCTATTACTATATTTTAAGGTGCAAACGGATAAGTCAGCTGCATTTTATTAGAGCCATATTTCGGCCCGTCTTGGCAAGTGTCCTCTTCAGGCTCAAGCTGGAAAATGAACTTGTGGAAAAACAATTAAAGATTCTTCATTGAATATCTGGTTTTGTGAACTTTTTCTGTGAAACCGGGTTGGAGTTAAAGTTGGTGCTGTGATTTCATTCTGGACACGGCTACTGTCTTTATTGTTAGATTGGGTCTTCGAAAGGGTAGAGATTCTTCTGCATTTTGGTTTTTAGACTCACCTGCCTCTTCTTCTTCTTTCCAGCTAAGATGGATACTTGTCGGCGGCATGTATGGGCGATTGGAAGTTTCCTACTTCGGTGATAGATGTTCCTTCTGCCCAAGCTGACTGAGAATCATATTTTATGGTACAAAAAGGATAACTTGTTTGTTTTGCACCGTAAAATATGATTTGCAGTCAGCTTGGGCTGAAGGAACATCTATACTATTGCTGTTGTTATAATTAGTATTATTATTACATATTATGATTATTATTATATTATTTGCCAATCATGGATGTCAGCCGTGACAACTCCTTTCTTGAAGCATTTCAACATGGACTTCGAGACTCTTCAGTCACTGGCCCTCCGAGTGTCGTCCAAGTCACGCAGCTTGAGTGCAGAAATCAGAATGGAAGTCGCAGAAGAAAGGCTTCCCGTAGGCCGAGGCAAAGTGACCACTGCAACCCTGTCTGGTGTAACTGATCTCTTGAGTACCGTCAAGGACCTCCTCTTCTGGCTAGACAGGTGAGTTTTTTTTTTATTACTGGTCACCAATCATCCCTGTGGGAAAACTGCCATTTAGGTTCTGGTACCCATAAACTGTGACTAATTTTTGTGTATATTTTTATCTATATTAATACTTTTTGGTATATTCAACTAGTCTATTGAAAACAAACCAATTCGACTCCCCCCTGGACACGAGATACCAAAATGATAAAAATATATAATATTCATATAAACTTGCTGTTCTAACCTGATTAGCAAGTACAGTTCAAAAATCCAGTCCCACCCTTGGGACAAAATTCACAAAGTGTAAGTGTATGGACATATTCAGTTGATAACCAAAGATGGTTCAGTTCATGGATTTTATTCTTTTGGTGTGTGAAATTTAATGTTTTCCTTTTAAATAAATGTATAAAATAATCTAGTTCATGGCATAGTTTCCCTAATTTTCGGGGCTGTGCATGGTTTGAAGCCATGAAGGTCAGAAAACTAGTGGAACATAGATTTGTGAAATCCAGTTTTAGTTTAATTAGCAAAAACGTTTAATAGCCAACGCTCGGGAGCGAGAAAAAATCGCCCATTTACCTTGGTGCAGCTATGCCGAGAATATGCAGTGCTCTACTTATCTGAGCTCTTGTACTGAATCCGAGAACGGTTACATTCTTACCCCCTGGCCACGTCCGGGCATTAGCCCTACGTCGCGTGTGTGCTATAAAATAGTCGTATTTGCTAGCCAGGAGTGGTTGCATAAGAGAGAAGTAGGTTTTCCCCCAGGAAGAAGAAGTCGTGAAGGGACAGTGGATCCCTGCGACTTTAACCGGCAGAAGAAGAGGAAGACAGGTCTGTCGTACTCGTTTTTCAGTGAGCCAGGAAATTGTCCAAATTCCAGTTCAGAGCAGCCATGCGGTTTAGTTCCAAATGGTCCCCCGATGATCATCACCATCATTATCGTTTAACTAAAATTCTGCTAGGATTTGTGTTTAATTGTGCTCCTCCGGCAGGTGAACGGTTAGCCGTATAACTATGAATTCAGCCTGCAGAGTCTGCGAAAAATTCGCGATCAGCTGTCCTTTTACCAGTTCAGCGCTCCAAGCGGATTATGTTCTGTTTTTCCCAACCTGATGATGAACGTGTCCAAAAGCTTTTTAGTGCTGTAAATGCTGCATATTTGTTTAGTTTTGTCTGAATCTCTTGCCTTTATTTCTTCTCTGACACTTCTTGAATACCGAAATTAAAGTTGGGAAGAACAAGAACAAAAAAAGAATTAGCTATATAAAGGACGACTCAGACTTCGTAAAGTTTTTCGCGAAGTATGATCCGTAAAGTTTTTCGCAAAGTATGATCCGTAGAGTTTGTCGCCGCTCAGACGGGAATTCGACCTAGATAACATTACGAAAATTTTGTGTGGCAATTTGTTCTAGAAAGAAAAAGATTCTAGGAAGATACTAGGAGAATAGCCGTGCTCTCCAGTTTCTTCTTTAAAATTCAGCATAAATTTAGCATCTTTGTTAAACTTTTCGATGAATTTTATGCTTAAGTAATGCTGCAGTAACAGAGCGAAAATTGAAGTCCGAAAGCAAAATGCTGCATACAATCCTGAATTAATTCAGCATTTTCGTTCGTTTCGGAGCTTTCTGACACGTTCGATGAGAGTTTGCACTAGCCTTCCGTTTAAATAATGAAATCTTCTCCTTCTTCTTCATTAGTGTAGACCGCTTCGGTAGTAGTAGTAGGTTCCAATAATACGCCTAACGGGCCCAATGCCCACGCAGGCTTCTTCCTCGTCAATGGATTCTAGGTGTTGCTAGCGCCGCTGTTGCGCGCTGTTGGCTTCTTAGACCTTTTCGATCAGGTCACACGCTCGCAGGATCGCAAATAGGTGCTGGAAGATCTTGATTTCGTCTGACTGGTGTTGTTCCTGTTTGGTGATATCTGCACATGTGGGGTTAATCTTCAGCCTTGTCAGTAGGGATTTGAGTCTACCTCGTTCCTGGTTTGCTCGTGCATTCAGCGATTTGCACATGAACAGGATGTGGTCCATTGTCTCATCGCCGTTTCGGCAAATCCGACATGTTGGGGATGTGGGGGGGGGGGGTCTTCGTTGGGGCGGCTGATCTTGTAGTGATATGCCTGGTGGGCTAGTCCATTTGCGTTGGCTCGAATGCGATGGTAAACCCTGGTCTCTAGCTTTCCTGGGCATGGAGATGTTCTGGGGCGAGATGGCTTGATTGTATGGGCCTTCAATCGGACCTGGAGCATATCACGTAGAGGGATGGGGCGGTGTGAGATGATCGGGACTTTAGTTGCTTCTTTTGCTGCTTCATCGACAGTTGTATTGCCAGGTATCCCCACGTGGCTTGGTATGTATTGGAGAGTAACTTCGATTCCCTTTTTAGCAAGTTCTTGAATCAGGTTTGATGCGTTGTGGAGATCGATGTCTGCTGAGCTCCAGTCCTCTGACATCAGGACTTGGAGGGCAGATTTTGAGTCAGAAAATACTGCTACTTTGACATCTTTGATTTCTCTCCTATTCAGGTCCAGTAGAGCAAGGTTTATTGCGTGGATTTCAGCTGACATGATGTAAATTTCTTTGGAGAGTCTCTCCATCATCTTCGTGTTCCATTGGGGAAGATAGACTGCACATCCAGTTGCCTCATCAGTTTTTGACCCGTCGGTGTAAATGTGGATGTGGTGGCTGTACTGTTCTGCAAAGCAAATGCTCTACTTCGGCCTCTTCTTCTTCTTCAGTCGCTATTGTCAGTTTCTGCTGTAGCTATTACGAGTAACCTTTTGTTAGTTATCTTCTGTTAAGGATCTATTATACTATCTCTTTGTGATGTATACTTATAATGAGGGAAGGGCGAAGAGAAACGGATTAATCCGGTTGGAGCGCTTATCTGGTAGAAAGCCAACTTTTCGCGAGTATTCGCATACAAGTACGGCAAACCTGCCTGAAAAATGTCCGTCCTGGAGAAAATCATAAAGCTATTTAAAAAACTATCGTGTTTTAGGTGTTCGCGGCATCATCCGTTGAGAATGGATCGTAAAAAAACAGCGCCAGTGCGGTTGCCAGCATTTTTTGCTGAGCTCGTGTTTTTGAACAGCTGCTGGCCATTTGATTTTTTAGCTGACGTCTTGATTCTGATATCATTTTTTTTTTCAGGCCCCCGTTTGAAGGGCAGGACCCTTACAAGAGCTTACGCAACTTGCTAGTTAACATCAGTATTGAAATGGCTACCAGCGCACAACGTGATCAGTTTGCTGAGAACCCCGTGAGTTTATTATTCATTTAAAGCAGAACTGGAAACCGAAAGTTTCATCAGTTGCGTTTTTGCAGATACAGAGGGATCTGATACCACGCTCTTAAGTCGTTTTCGCAGTTACCGTTGTATCTGGCAAATTACCGTGGTATCCGATATTCATCTGGCATTAAGATACCGCGGTAACTGTGAAAACGACTTTAGAACGTGGTATCAGATACCACGGTGACGGCAAAAACGACTAAGAGCGTTTTCCACCCATCTAACAATAGTAACTATATTAGTTACTTTTTTCGTTCCATCCTCATGAAAAGTTACTACGCTGACCGTTCCAGCCTTCTTGAAATATTAACTATTTGCTTGGAGCGTGGTAAGCTTGGTAACTAGGAATCTCTTTGGCGTTATTGGTCCCATTAGCCCCATGCACGATTTTTTGCTGATAACAGAAAAATATGTTCCAGCCTTGACGCAAAAAAGCCAGGATCCGTGACGTCATGCGTAGTAACTACGGTAAGTAGACTGGAAGACGCTCTAAGCGTAGATCCAGTTACCGTGGCAACATACCCGATGAAAAATTTGTAGGCTGCGTAGTAGTATGGTAATAGTACGAAAACGTTGCATGTAATACTATGTAATAATAAAGAATACTATCATTTAATTTGCCTCAGACTGGTCCAATCTTATGCAGTAGTATCCAGTAGCATCCTGTCTTGCCATAGTAGCATCCAGTCTTGCTAATAGTAGCATTTAGTAGTATGCAGTAACACGGTAGCCTTGAAGTAGAAGCATGTAGTAGCATCGTTAGTACTGCATGCACCTTTTTCGTACTACTTCATAGTACTATTTTGAGATAAATTTTTCATCGGGGATACCATGGTATCTGGAACAAGTGCGCAAGCGCTCAGACGTGGATTTCCCTTCCCCAATAATCAAACAAGTATTGAAATAACCTTGTAATCACCCCTCTTTAAAAGTTTTAAATGTAAACAAACCGCCAGTATTAATCCAAAGAAATGTTGAAGATCTTGCACGAATAGCATTTGTTCGAACACTGAATGGCCTGCCTGTCAGTCCCGCCCTTTTAACATCTTGTCCATCACCAAGGTACTAACAAGTGCAATAAACCAATTCGTAGCAGACTAATGCCCCCTTTGCCACAATTCATTAAGAAACGGCATATCGTCTATCATATGACAAAACAGTCCAGTTTCCAACTGTTTATTAAAGATTAAAGTATGTCGCATCTTCTTATTTGTTGGTGTTACACCAGATCCTCATCCATAGATATATCTCCCCAAATATACAAGAGTTGGACTTGAGACCTGTCATAGACGAACTAAACTCATGGGAAATCTGGGCCCAGCTGCCCATGAACGGGAGGGGGGCGGGGGGTTGGAACCCATCAAAATGCGTATTTACACCTTTTTGGGATCCCAAAACGTAAGTGGAGGGATACCTATGACATCGCAAAAGTTGTCCGTCCGTCCGTCCGTCCGTCCGTCTGTAAGCACGATAACTCTCGAAGGAAATGAGATATTTTGATGAAACTTGGTGTGAGGGTTCGTTGGGTCGTCGGACCAGTCAAGTTCGTAGATGGGCTTTGTAGCTCTACATTTAGGGGTGGGGGAGGGGATTCAAATTAAGGGACAAACAAAATGTTTTGAAACAGCTAATGTGATAGTCGATTATGAGGTAAGAAGACATGCTGAACACGATGGTAAAAACCATTTTGTCATCGGACAAGTAGTTCGCCCGGAATCCGGCCAAAACCGGAAAGTTTGTTGAAAGTAAAAGTTTATTTGAAGTTGATTAGATGTTCGATTGAAGGGTAGGAAGACATGCTGAAGACGATGGTGAAAATCATTTTCTCGACGGACAAGTATTTCGCCCGGAATCCGGCCCAAACCGGAAAGTTTGTTGAAAGTAAAAGTTTTATTTGAAATTGATTAGATGTTCGATTTTGGGGTAGGAAGACATGCTGAAGACGATGGTGAAAACTATTTTCTCGACGGACAAGTATTTCGCCCGGAATCCGGCCCAAACCGGAAAGTTTGTCAAAATTAAAAGTTTTATTTGGAGTTGATTAGATGTTCGATTTAGGGCAAGAAGACATGCTGAACACTTATGTGAAAACAAGTTTCTACCCGGACATGTAGTTCGTCCGGAATCCGGCCTAAACCGGAAAACTGTTGGAAGTCAAAGTTTTATTTCTAGTTGATTAGATAAGCGATTTAGGGGTAAGAAGAGATGCTGAGGCCCTGTATGACAATCATATTTTACCCGGACATATAGTTCGACCGGAATCCGGCTGGAATCGGAAAATTTGTTATAAGCTAAATTTCTATTTGAAGTTGATTAGATGTTCATTACTGGGGCAAGAAGATACCCTGATTTCGTGTTTGAGCTTTCTTTTTTCGCCGGACAGGTAGTTCTGGAGTTTGGCCGGAACCGGGAAATTGGCAGAAGTGGCAGGAAGTTTTCGTCAAAACAGATATGACTTATAGGGGTAAACACACATGCTGAATCCAAATCTGAACTTCGTTTTCTCAGGTGATTAGCTATTTGGCCTTAATCTGTTTCTGAATTTTAATTGTAAAAATGTTCAAGGAGTCTGGCGAAGACTGGATCTGGCTAAGACAGGACCCAGTTGTCTGGATCAGATATTGAATTTTTGGGATCCCATCGAAACCTTTGGTCTTGTTTCCTCAAGTATACCAGCTTAGAGTTTGATTCCAGTCAAGGGTCAAAAACTTTTTTCATGGGCAATTTTGGGCCCACTTGCCTATGAACGGGGAGCGTTGGGGTGGTTCAACTCTCCCCGGTCCCTATGATCCAAAATCACAAAGGAATTTCATCGCCTTATCTCCAGTTATTGTCGAATTAAGAACATTAAAAAATGGGCAATATGGGCCCAATTGCCCCTGAACCAAGTGGGGGTGGGGTTTGGGACCCGCAGCAAGTAAAAAGAGACCCCAATGCTCACAATCCTACCAAGTTTGAACTTGATACCTGTTGATTCCTGGCAAGGGTAACGAAGTTTACTACTGGGCAATCTTGAGCCCAGTTGCCCGTGAACGGGGTGGGTGGGGGAGGTGCAACTTTAAAAGCAATTTCCCATCCCTAGGATGTACACATCCAAGGAATTTCATATTCCTATGTCCAGTTCTGGTCAAGTTATGAACTTTATTTACTGTGCAACCTGGGTCCATTGACCCTGAACCGGGTTGGGATTGGGGGTGGGACCCCCAAAAGGCACAACTAGACCCCGATACCCACTAGCATACCAAGTTTGAACTTGATACTTGCACTGGTTCAAGAGTTATGAGCTCCACAAAATACGGTGGAAACCGAAAACCGAAAGCTGCTACAGCGCTCGCAATAGGATTGTTCCAAGGAACAATCCACTAAAAACGCAACTATTAGCAAATCAGCATCGCCAACTCCTGTACTGCATGCGCAGTTAATGCCGCACTGTCAGAAGTTTCATATCAGGCATGACAAGGAAGCGCGTTTTCAACAGACAACGCTTGGGATGCTATGTTATGTTTTTCAGATGTTACGCATTAAAACGTTATGCATAACAAGCATTGCCAGGAAGAGCCGAAAAAGCATCTGCTGACTTTTCCGGTATCATGATGACTATAACAGAAATGTCAGCAGAAGTGTTTTTCGGCGGTATTTCAGCTCTTCTTGTATACATAGCATTTTAATGTAAAAGGTAAGTAAGGTAAGGTATTAGCATCAGCATATACAGGCGTAATTGGCGGTGCTGATCTCCGATTCTCTGCCCTCAGCTAGGAGTGCAATGGGCCATTGGGGGCTAGCCATCCTGGTGCTTTCGCACACCCTTCCTGTCACCTTCCCCAGATTTCTCCAGGTACCCACTTGAAGCTCGGCGGACTTGGGCTTATCTTACAGGGTCACGCCACAAACCCCCGCCCCAAACCTAACAGTAGGCACCGTCGATACTCGAAGCAGAGACCCTTCGCTTGCGAGCTTGGCGTGCTAATCATTCGGCTACGGACGGACTACGTACTTGAATGTGCAACATTGGGAAAACGTAACAGCTAACATCCTAAGTGTTATCTGTTGAAGTCGTGCATCCTTGTGTTATCTGTTATGAAACTTCTGACACTGTAGATTTTCGCGATTTGGTCGCGTTTTGTTATCTCGTGCGGGAAATCTGCGCAGTGAGTCTGGTCAACCGATCATCCGGTGCCAATCAGAAACAAGAAATTCCGACGTACAGTTGAGGTATGCTTATTTGAACGTTTGTTGAGTTCCAACTTTTCGTGTACTTGTTGTGACTTAATTCAACTACCAATTGTTCAAAATTAGGTAATTAAGGGCCTCTGAAAAACACCTGAGTAGCTATTCTGAATCTTCATTCTACCATTTAGCCCCAAACCACACTGTTCACATTAAAGTAAGCATTCTACTACTGTATCTGGGCGGTTGAAGGCGCAGGTTATTTGTGATCTCTGCATACTTGGAATTATTTCCCATTAGGTGAGAAGTGATTAAATAAAAAGGAAAAAACCAATTTTGACTGGGAGATCCGGTGTCTGGATGTCTCCGTGAGCCACATCGTTAACCTGCCGTCAGTTTCCCTTAGTATCCATATTCCTTCATATCCCCTAACCCAGTATTTAACTTCTGGGTCGAAAGTTCTTTTACAGCCGCTTTTGGAACCGCCTATTTGTTAACTCGTACAGTCCCGATTAAATGTTCACCTACTGCTCTTTTTCTGTCTAGGTTGGTGTGATCAGCAGTAATTGCAACCAAATCACAACCTTATGTGAGAAAGTGGTAGTCGAATTCACTGATCCTTATATCGCTCAGCCAGCTACGTTAGATGTCGCCACGGTGAAAGCTAGGCAGGAAGAAGAAATGAAGTTGAAGGGAGACGTCTCCGACTGCTGGTTCTTGGTGAGTTTGGCTTTCACAGTTAGTATCACAGGTTACACTTACTAGTATCACAGCTTTCCTTTCTCTAGCTTGAGCCTGAAGAGGACCCTTGTCATACTGTCATAGGTTTCATAAAAGATAACGCAAGGATGCGCAGTATCAACAAGTAGCACTTGGGATTAGGGGTGGGCACCGTTTCTGTTTTTGGCTAAAACAGAAACGGTAAAAAACGGCAAATAAAAAACGGAACAGAAACAGAAACGGTGATAAAAAAACGGAAAACCGTTTCTGTTTTTCCGTTTTTTTTTCGAAATAACAGAAACGAACCGTTTTTTACAAAAAAAACGGCTGTTTTAACAGGTATTTCTGTTTTTTTCCTACTTCTTTGGATTTATAAGATAACAGTAAGGCGACCATTTGGAATGGTAAGGCGGCTCTTGGAAAGTGAATAGTGTTAGGAGGGGACTCATGGAGGGTCTAAGGTTGTGAGAGAAGGTCGAGTAAGGTGAAGAAAGCAGGACTCTGCACCTGTCTAGTAAACTAAGCCCTTTTCTTATACCCATGGTCAAATGCTGGGGTATGCTGGAAGGGGTGATTGTGGACGTCATACGTATGTGTACCTCTTATTCCACAGAAGGGTATCAGTACCCTTTAAAAACAAAAAATTTCAAGGTCAAAAATACCAAATTGTTTTAGTTCCCAAAGTAGCCTACTGTATACTGATATCCCTATGCGGAAGAAGGGATACAACGACGTATGAGAACCATGGTCACCCCTGTCAGCATGCCCTAGCGTTTGAGCATGGGGTTCATTCAAGTGCCATATACCGATCACTTTTCGGTCGATCGGTCGGTCCACTGTTCTCGAGTTACGGTACTTCCAGGTGTGGTAGGACAATGAAACTTGGCCGGCATATCAGGGATTCGACCAAACTACTTGGAAATTGTCACTTCAACGATCCAACCACCGTTGAGGGAGTGAAGTAAGGGGGAATCCGAAGTTTGTATAACTTTGGAACGGGTGATCGGATCTTAATGGAACTTGATATTTTGAACGACCTCGTGTCTCAGACGTTCCATTTCAAGTACGGTTCGGATCCGATGAATATGGGGGGGGGGGGGGGGGGTCGGAAGGGGGTACCGAAAATCTTGTGACATGCTTAAAGTTGAGCGATCAGGATTAAACTTGGTGGGACGAACAAGCACAAGCCCTTGGTACATCATAGACAGAACTGGACCGGATTTTGACACTGTGGGGGGAGTTGGAGGGGGTTCCAGAATTCCGGTGATCCGGAGTTAAGGTACTCCCAGGTGGGCTAGGACGATGAAACTTGGCAGGCATATCAGAGATCCGACCAAAAACTTTGAAATAGTCAGTTCCCCGATCCGACCATCGTGGGGGAGTGGAGGGAGGAGGAATCCGGAAGCCTGAGGTATATATAACTTTTGAACGGGTGATCGGATCTTAACGAACCTTGATATTTGGATAGACCTCGTTTCTCGGATGTCCCATTTCAAGTCCGGACCGGATCCGATGAATGTGGGGAGGGAGGTGGAGAGGAGTACTGGAAATCTTGTGTCACGCATAGAGTGGACTCATCAGGAAGAAACTTGGTGGGAAGAACAAGCACAAGAACTAGGTCCACCCGTGACAGAACGGACCGGATTCGTGCACTGTAGTAGTATATAATAGCCGCTCCCACTCCACCCTCCCCCCAATTTCAAAACCCCATTTTAACATCAATTTCTTAAATTTTAACATCCTTTTTACCAAATTATCCCCCTTTTTAAGAACATTTTTATTTTCTTACTTCCAAAATCAAGGATACGAGAAATGAGAAATATTACCCTTTACTACATATAAAATACTACAATATACACTACTTCTTTTTTTTTTACATTTTTAATTTTTTATTCAACTATTACTGAGTAAACAGTTCTAAATCCACATATGTTTCTTTGTTCTTGTTTTCGCGTACAATCGGTTGCAAAACTAGATTTTTCTTTAAAAGTAATTCGTTAGCAATGGCATTATATTTCTGTGTTATAAACAAATCACAGGGTTTGTCATTATGATTAATAACTACAACCAACTTATCACCGTATTTTGTCTTAGCAATTCTCATTTTAACGATAGTATATTTCAATCCTAGAACTAGTTCTTCTTTCCTGATTGTCTCATTGTATTTATTCATTCTGATTGTATTCAAGACTTCCTTTGTGGACTCCATTTATTAGGGGATGATTTTATTAAATAAAAATCCCAATCGCTTTGAAACATCTGGTAATAGAAACCAACCACGTTTATCACATAAATGCGATAGATACAAACGCAGTACTGAGTTTGCATGATGATATGATGATTACCGATTTTGAACTTTATAAAATATTTTTGCAAAACCCCACACCCCCAGACTTTGAAAATTAAGAGGTGTGATGTTGGTACACCCCGATTGGTGTAGTGTTTGTGGTGATGTGGCCTTAGTCTGGGGGGCCCTGAACGGGGAACCCGCAAGTTTCTATTACCATCCCACTATCGACAAACAGAAACTGCGGTCAGTGGGATTCGAAGGTCTGAATGGTGATGAGTCAACGTTCGGCCGAGCGTTGAGCCATTACACCAAGGGTCCTTGTTCAATTCGCAAAAGTTTCCGAGTTAAGATGAGATTGTGTTAGTCACGCCGGAGACTGTAATTACATCCCAAATTGACGGCGAGACCTTTGAATGACGCAGCTCATTAATGCGCGTATGAAATAAAGATCTGTTTGACAGTTAGGAAACAATATTCAGTATAGCAATAGACTATATGTTTGGTAATTTCTCTTGACTTTTTATAGACTTATTACAATATTTATAGCCATTCAGACGGACTTGTTTCATGTATTTTTCGCGAGGAAAAAATCGAAAGGTTTTACGCATCTCTGTTTCTCTCTGAATTACCTCCTCAATTGTTAATTGTCCGCATTTTAGCATTGACAACAACTCAGTATAAAAATCATAAATAGTCCTAAATTCTGCTTTTCTATCAGCAATGCTTAACTGCTTTTCAATTATTTCGATGATAACAGCACCCAAACTTAAAGAAGCTAAAGGTAGCACTAGAAACGCAGACATTCCTGCTGCCGAAAAGAGGAATTTGGATACAAGTAAGCTATTACTTATACGATTGTAGTACTTGTAACTGCGACGGTAAACATACATTTTCTTTTCTAATTCTTCCATTTATTATGTAATAAAATTGTTTCAGAAATTATTTGATTGAATGAAAGGTTCGCGATTCGGAACGCATCCGCCACCTGCTAAACTGTACGGAATCTTTCTTGACTGATTGGAGAGAATATAGACAGCGCTTGCTCTGTGAAACGCATACTGAAACCAGTGCTTTTCTTTACGGCTGACAAAACTCAGACGGGAGAAATTTATTAATAAAAATGTTCCCCTATTAAATGATGAATACTACAGAGGTTATTCAGCTTTGTAAAAAGGTTATATCAAACAACAAAGCGGTTATACAAAGATTATCGCTATACACATATAATGAACTGCGGACTTATGCGAAAATTAATAAAATCAAAACAAATGGAGCTAAGAAACATGAAATAACAAATAATATAATAAACCATCTTAATAAGTATATTTTGATAGCTGAAGATAAAATTAAAATTGAACGCAGAAACGAAAGAACTCATAATAAGAACAGACCATCCGACTACAAACCAGAACCGAGATTACGAACCATTCTGGAAGATGAGATAAAAGAAAATAATATCACCATTACAAAACTAAAACAAGAATACAATGATAACAAAGAAAAAGGGACAAGCGAATTAAAGAAATTTCTGAAAAACAAGAACCTATCAACTCGCGGAAACCGAGAAGAAGTACTAAAAAGAGTTGGAGAATACTATAATAATATTATTACCAAACATAAAGATTCCGTACAGAAAAATAGAGATATCATAAGAGATCAAACAGAAAGACGTGATAACAGTAGACAGAAACCAATTGGTTTATCAACTCTCTTCATAAATAAGAAAAAAATCCAAGTAGAAAAATTAATTCCTGATCATTTATTTAGAACTGAAGAAGAAGAACAACCTACTATCTCTAGGAAAATGAGAATTTGTACACTGTAAACGTATCAGTTGAAAGCAATGGAAGAGATGAACATACTCTTATTAGTTGCGTTTTTTGCCTTCATCCAGTTAACCGACCTACAAGATTTCCCACTATAAGCCGTTTTCTTTCCTTCGGTTGACCGACCTGAGTTCTTACAAGCCGTTTTTTTTTGCTCCGTTCGCAGGTCGGTTAACCGACCTGTGGACTGAGGCGGGAGGTCCATCCAACCGACCTACGCTCTTGGCACGGCGCGAAATTCAAAATTCTCATTGGAAAGATAGGCGCCGGCGACGGGATGACGCCATGTTTTCTTATAAGCCGTTTTTTAGAGCTCAGTCGAACCGACCGGCGAGACGAAAAAACGGTCAATAGTGGCAAATAGGTCGGTTAACCGACCTACGGAGAAAATGCAAAAAACGCAACTATTGCTTTTACTTTCGCCGATTTACAGCGGCGGATGAATGAACTTTATCAATATAGAGTTCAGTTCGTAACTCGTGTTATTTTCCATCGACAGGAGAATGATGAAGAAGTAGTAGTGTATTACAACAGTACTTCTTAGATTTTAAATAAAAATAGCATTCTTACTCATAATCATTTGAATGATAATAACAAGAGACTTAGTTCTTCAAGTAATACCCCTCGATCTGGGCTACAATTTAGTCGGTATGAAGGAATTGATTATAGGATGACACGAATAGAATCTTACATGGGAGGAACGTTTAAAATACTGCCAGATTTCGTAAAAAATAAAAGAGCTTGCTTGAATATTGAAAATAACGACCAGAAATGTTTCCTTTGGTCTATCTTAGCAAATCTACATCCAGCTAAGGATCATCCGGAAAGAATTTCGAAATATAAACAATATGAGAACGAATTTGATTTCGAAGGGGTTACCAACTTCCCAATGGATACTAAAGATATACACAAATTTGAAAATAGATACAACATTTGTTTATTTCAAATTGTAAAAGAGAAAATTATCAGAAGTCATATACTAAAAAGTACAATCAATGGCAAAACAGCTAAACATGTTATTAATTTATTGTATTTCGATAATCATTATGTACTGGTAAAGGATCTGAGCAGATTAGTTGGTCCTCAAATATCTACAAGACAAAAAAAGACATACCTCTGCACTTTTTGCGGAAGGCATTTTACAAAAGAAGAACAATATGAAAAATATGAGAGTAAAAATAATTGCGAAGATCCTGATATTATAATGCCTCCTGAAGGTTCAAGTATACAATATAAAAATATTGCAAAACAAATGAAAGTACCTTATTGCATAATAGCAGACTTTGAGTCTTATAACGAAGAATACAATCAGGTAAACGGGAAGAAAACAATAAAAGTGGCCAAACAGAGACCATTTGCTTACGGATTTCAGGTATGCTGTTCCTTTGATACAAACCAGAACAAATACTATGACTATTTCGGTGAAGACGCTGCAGAACATTTTGTTAAAACCGTTACAAAAGTATCCACAGAAATTGCAAACAAATATGAAAGCAGACAAAGAAACCATACTTATACCAATGGAGAAATTACCGAAAAATGGAAAAATCTAATGAATAAGACTTGTCACATCTGTACAACTGAAATCACTGAAAATCCTCACTTTGATCACGACCACATGACAGGAGAAGATAGGGGATTTGCTCATGCTGAATGTAATATGAAATACAGGATTCCTAGGCATATCCCGGTAGTAATGCATAATTTATCAAAATATGACTCTCATTTATTTGTTAGAGAATTGATACCTGATAACGGAATTTTTGAAAGTGCAGAAAGTTTCATCTCATTCTCGAAATCAATAAGTATTACAAAAGCGGATACGAAAATAAAATATGAGATGCGGTTTATAGATTCAATTAGATTTATGGCTTCATCTTTAGACAAACTATCAGCAAATTTAGCAAAATGTGATTGCAAAGTACCTTGTAATCATCTAAGACAGAATTTCAAATTCACATCTAACAGCTTCAAAAATGACGATGAATTCAAAGAAATAATTAAAAAAGGGGTATATCCCTATGAATTCGTAGACAGTTTCGATAAAATGAAATGTACAAAGTTACCACCAATAGAAAGCTTTTATTCTAGGTTGACGGGGAAAGGTATTGACAAAAGTGATTATAAAAGAGCGGTATCTATATGGAAGCAATTTAACTGTGAAACATTACTTGATTATACTAAATTATACCTAAAAAGTGATGTTTTAATATTGTCGGATGTTGTAGAGAATTTCAGAAATGTGTGTATACATAATTATGATCTGGATCCACTTCATTACTTCTCAGCTCCAGGACTAACATGGGATGCTTTCCTAAAGCATTCGAAAGTAGACTTGCCGTTATTCTCAAAGGAAGACATGTATACATTCATTGAAAAGGGAATAAGAGGTGGTGTATCCCAATGTATAAAAAGATACGCAAAAGCAAATAATAAATATACAAGTGATTATAATAAGAATAAGCCATCTAATTATTTAGTGTATTTGGATAAAAATAATTTATATGGGTGGGCAATGTCGCAGAATTTACCAGCGAATGATTTCCAATTCATTTCCATACCAGATGATTTGGAAGAAAGGAATGAATACGAATCATTCGAGTATTACAACCATCTAAAAACTCATATCAATTCGATAATGAAATTACAGAATGTAGGTGCTATATATGAGGTAGATTTAGAATATCCAAAAGAACTACACGAATTACACAAGGATTTACCATTAGCACCCGAACACTTTAACGGTAAGCTATGTACCACAGTATTAGATAAAACCAACTATGTAGTTCACCACAGGAACCTAGAATTTTATTTACAAAAAGGCTTGATATTGAAAAGAGTACACAGAATACTAGGATTCACTGAAAGGGCTTACTTAAAAGGATATATAGACCACAACACAGCACTTAGAACTAAAGGTACAAATGATTTTGAGAAGGATTTCTTTAAGCTTATGAATAATGCTTGCTTTGGAAAAACTATGGAAAACGTAAGGAAGCGAGCGGATATGGAAATAATAACGGAACAAGAGAAAAAATAATAAAGAAACCCAACTTTAAATCTGAAATAATATTCAGTGAAAACTTTTCAGTAGCAAGAATGTCAAAGGAAAAGATAAAATTAGACAAACCAATGTATATCGGCTTTGCTGTATTGGAACTATCCAAGTTATTGATGTATGAATTCCATTATGATTATATGAAGCCTAAATATGGAGATAAAATTGATTTGTGTTATATGGACACTGATTCTTTCATATATGATATTAGAACTGAAGATTTTTTATCAAGATATCAAACAGGATTTGAATGAGAGGTTCGATACATCTGATTATGCGAAAGATAATCCATATGGGTTTCCTAGTGTAAATAAGAAAGTGATAGGAATGATGAAAGATGAATTAGGTGGGCAGGTTATGACAGAGTTTGTTGGATTACGATCAAAAGTATATGCTTATTTAAAGGACAACCAAGACCCTTCAAAGGCTAGCAAAAAACTGAAAGGAATAAAAACCAATATAGTTAAAGATAAAATTACGATTCAAAACTATATGGATGTACTGTTTGGTAAAACGGAAAACCTTTCTATAACCCAGTATAACTTAAGATCATACAAGCACAATATGTTTCTAGAAGAACAGAATAAAAAAGCGTTAGATCCTAAGGATGATAAAAGGATAGTAACAAGCGATAAAATACACACTTTACCTTTAGGTTATAAACATTAAATTCAAGTACCTACTTAATAAATTCAAGTACCTACTTAAAAAAATCAAGTACCTACTTAAAAAATTCAAGTACCTACTTAAAAACTTCAAGTACCTACTTAAAAAATTCAAGTACCTACTTAAAAAAATCAAGTACCTACTTAAAAAATTCAAGTACCTACTTAAAAACTTCAAGTACCTACTTAAAAAATTCAAGTACCTACTTAAAAAATTCAAGTACCTACTTAAAAAATTCAAGTACCTACTTCAAAACTTCAAGTACCTACTTAAAAAATTCAAGTACCTACTTAAAAAATTCAAGTACCTACTTAAAAAATCAAGTACCTACTTAAACAATTCAAGTACCTACTTAAAAAAATCAAGTACCTACTTCAAAACTTCATGTACCTACTTCAAAACTTCAAGTACCTACTTAAAAACTTCCAGTACCTACTTAAAAAATTCAAGTACCTACTTCAAAACTTCAAGTATATACTTAAAATACTCAAGTAAATCTTATAATGAAAAATTCTTCCTAAATAAATGAATGAAAAGGCTCCAATCAAAGTCTATGACTTTAGTGAAAAGAACACTTATCAGAATAAGCACGACCTTGCACCTCAGTGGCCATTTAGACTCTTAATTTGTGGTAGTTCTGGAACAGGGAAAACTAACCTTCTTTTGAATTTAATTTATGAATATCTTTGTTTCAACCGAATATACTTGTATGCTAAAGATCTTGAAGAAGATAAATATCAAGACCTTATAACCAATTTAACCACTTTGGAGTCACAATGCAAATCGAAAGTCTTAACAGTAAGTAACAATCTTGATGATATTGTCGATGTTGACGACTTAGACCCTGAGTACCAAAACTTGATTATCTTTGACGATTTTGTCACTGAAAAAGACCAGAAGAAAATAGAAGATTTATTCATAAGAGGAAGAAAGAAAAATGCCTCAATTATTTACTTGTCTCAAAGCTATCATAAAACGCCAAAGGTGGTAAGGCTCCAGTGCAATTATTTTGCATTCTTTCAGTGTTCTAATCCAAAAGAAGTAAAATTAATAAGACAAAGCCATGTATCCAGTATAGACAATGAAAAATTTCTCAAACAATTCGAGACTGCAACCAAGGGCTACGGTTTTTTCTTCATAGATTTAAAAACAAAAGATAAAACCCTGAAGTACAGGAAAAACTTTGAAAAATTTACCGGATAATTTATTTCTATAATAAATGAATAAATTTGGTAGTGTTGGAAAAAAGGTTAGTAACGAATCGAATGAAAAGAGAGTTACTGATGACAACGGTAATATTAACCTACAAGATAAGAGAATTATTATGTTAGGGGATGCGAAAGCTGACCAGGACGCTATTAGTTTCAGATCTATGACTATTATTTTGAATCAATTTAAAGAAGAAATTATCGCACAACAAGTGGGGGCAAATCAGTATTTTAGCGAAGATATCAACAGATTAACTGCGGTACATGATTCTCCTGATAATTTATTGGTAAGGATTAAAGATAAAGGGTTATTTGTAAAAGAAATAGTTCGAGTTAATGATAAAGAGATTAACGCTGAAAACAAGTTGATAACAAATGTTCAAAACCCTAGAAACAAAAATGATGCTGTTAATTTAGCGACGTTAACTATGAATCTTTTAGATTATGACAAAAAGCTTCTTGGGGAACACACCCATAACGGTATAATTGAAGGAAAGATTGCTGGTCAAAAAACTCGTATCGATAATATTGAAAGAGCAGTAGTAAATATTTTAAAAAGGCTTCTAGAGCTAGAGCTAAAACCTGTTGACAAACCATTCGTTACCAGAATAGAAAAAATGATGGCTGGTAAATAAATTTTATAAGATAAATTAATTCCCTAATAAATGGTTGAAACAATGGAGTATACAGTTTATTTGTCAAAGCTTCAGAAAGGAAAGCTGAAGAAATGCTTTGGTGCTAAGCAAAAATGTCAGATACGTGTTAGTCATAGTAGACAAAATGAACGAGAACCAGTTAAGTTACTTTTAAGTAAACGACAAATTGATAAAATTGAAACATGTAAAATGAATAAAAAGGGCTGTGATATTGATGTATCATACAAACAGATGAAAGAAGCGATTCAAAAGGGTGGATTACTTCCATTTTTAATACCGCTAGCAATTACCCTTGGTAAGGCAGCTTTAACAAGTGGTGCTGCTGCTTTGGGTACATTCGCTGGTAAGAAAATTATGGATAAAATGACCAACACAGGTGGAGCGCTAAAACTTCCTGGAACACAAAAAGTTGTGGGTAATGGGTTACTTGGGAAGGAAACCGATGATGTCAACATAGGTGGAGCGCTTAAACTTCCTGGAACACAAAAAGTTGTGGGTAATGGGGTACGTGGAAGGCCTAGGAAGGAAAAAAACGATGATGTCAACATAGGTGAAGCGCTTACACTCCCTGGAACACAAAAAGTTGTGGGTAATGGGGTACGTGGAAGGCCTAGGAAGTCAAAAAACGGGGATATAAAAAAAGAAGCAAAAGTAAAGTAGGACCTCTAACCAATTTTGATATTATGGATGCATTAGGGGATATACCACAGTTTAGAGGTGTGTTCTCTATAGATACGCTACCCAAACATATAAATAGTATAGAATGCGGTGTCATTAATTATGATAAACTCGGAATGCCTAGAACTCACTGGGTTGCGTATTGTAATCTACCTGAATACCCCCATGTAGAATTTTTTGATTCTTTCGGTATTCCCCCAGGAAAAGAAATAATTAAATATCTAAGAACTTCAAAGAAAAAAATAGCTTATGAAAATCTTGCTGTTCAAAATATAGATGAATTAAACTGTGGTTTTCACTGCATTTCCTACATCCAGCGGAAAATGAAGGGTTGGTAGCTTTTCGTTTAAGAAAATTGTTTTCTAATAAATGGAGATTTATTGTATGAAATGTAAAAAGAGCACTGACACTGAATCAATGTTTAAGGCAGTGTCACAGAAAAACAATGTTCCAATGCTGAAAGGTAATTGCGTTATCTGTGGTTCAATGAAAAATCGCTTTTTAAAAAAAACCTCAACGCAGAAACAGATATTTTAAAGACGTATTATTCTAATTATTCAGGTGTGGATGATATTTACAGAAAATTAAAAGAAAATGGTGTTAAGGTTTCCAAGGATAAAATAAAAAATGTGTTGCAAAATGAGAATGTGTATACGTTACACAAACCTTCCTATCATAACTTTGAAAGGAGGCGAGTGTATGTTCACTATGTTGATGAGCAATGGCAAGCTGATTTAGTTGACATGCAGAAATATAAAAAAGAAAATAATAAAACAAATTACATTTTAACTGTTATTGATTGCTTTAGTAAATATGCTTGGTGTATCCCTCTGAAAGACAAAACGGGTGCTGAAATAATAAAAGCATTCAGTGTTATATTTAAAGAAAGAATTCCTAAGAAACTACAAACTGATAAAGGTAAAGAATTTGTGATGAGAAATGTTCAAACTTTTTTGAAAAATAACGGCATACACTGGTTTGCATCTGAAAGCGAATTGAAAGCGCAAATTGTAGAACGATTCAACAGAACGCTAAAAGAAAAGTTATGGAAATATTTCACTCACAATAACACTACTAATTGGATTGATATTTTACCTTTATTTGTGAGTAATTATAATAACTCGTACCACCGTTCAATACAAATGAAACCAGTTGATGCTAGTAAAAAGGTTAATCAGAAAAAGGTTTTTAGTGCTCTGTTTCCTCCAGTAGATGACTACAAAATCACAGGAAACGTCAAAGTAGGGGATTTAGTCAGAATTAAAAAAGAAAAAAGTATTTTCGATAAAGGATATATACCTAATTATACGGATGAAGTATTTCAGATAGCAACCATCAGACCTACCATTCCCATTACTTATGAAATATCTGACAAAAGTGGGGAATTAATTCAAGGAGGGTTTTATGAAAAAGAACTTTCAAAATTTATTATGAAATAAAATTAGTTGTATATAAATGGATTCAAGACGCTTGAGTGATATTTTATCGGATATAGTGAAGAACAGAGAAATTCAGAGAAGAAAGGTTCAACAAAATGAGATGGAGAAGGCAGGATTTCGGGAATATGCTTCAGAATTAAACGCTCCAGTTATTATAGCACAAAAAGAAAACACTAAAGATACCATCAAAAAATTACAAGAGAACGCTGAAACGATAATTAATAAACTACAGGAAGGTGATAATAATTCAAGAAGACGGTTTGTCAGATTAGGTGATACATTTAAAACAGCTTTACAGACCACTACTTCAGAGGAATCGAGTCGAGCTCCCACTCATGCTATAGAACCCAATCTAGAAAAACCATATGACGTAAATCTAAACTTAAATATTGATGTGGAATTATTAAATCAAATTAATTTAAAATATAAAGATGACTGGAATGATACCGATAATTATTTTAAAATGCCTCATTATTACCTTAAGCATCCTAACGAAATAGATGGGGCTCTGAATTATTTAACATCTATAAGTCAAAGTTATGGTGGTCTGAAAAGTAAAAGTTATAGTTCGAATAAGTATGATAAAATTATTTTATTTATACAAGACTATAAGGATAGATTAAAAAAAATTCAATCTAGTATACCCTTTATCAGACAACAAGGAACTGGAATATTTATGAATTGTGATGAAATGATTTCAAAATTATACACTTTGATAGGTAGCAGAGTAAACGGAAATACATCTGATGAGGTGAGAAATGAAGCTATTGATATTTTGGATTCGTTAATGCGAAATAAATTTCTTACGAAGAGAAATTACAATTCAATATATAAAAAATATTTCTAATAAATGGTGTTGTTAAACATTGAAGGTAATGAAAGTATCATTGATATAACATTTAGTCAACCAATCGAATTGAATCGTAATTGGGATTATGAAATAGGTCTGAATCAGTAAACTTTGTGGTATTCATGGCATAATATAAGTGATAAAGTTGGAAATAATACATTTCAATACAGGAAAGACGAAGAGGGGGGATGGATGAATGTTACTATTCCTAATGGGATGTATAACGATGATTGTTTGAATTATTTTTTGTGTCAGTATTTTGATACCCCAAAAGATAAATGTCCTATTGTAATTTCATCCAATCCAGCATCTATGAGATTTGTCATACTATTACAAGAAAAATATGTGTTTAGATTTAATAGTGACTTGTGTCAGATTTTAGGATTTGAGAAGGATAGTGAGATATCTAAGAAAATCAATGAAGGTACAAAGCTTCCGAATATAACAAGAAGCGTTGATAAAATTCAAATTCACTGCTCTCTTGTAAACAGTTCTATCGTAAACAAAAGTAAATCAGATGTCATTTGGACATTTGTTCCGAATACAGAACCTGGTTGTCAAATTGTTGAGAATCCTAGACAATTAATCTACTTTCCTATTAATACAAAAGACTTTATTTACTCCTTGAGAATGACAATTACTGATCAGTTGGGAAGACCTATCGATTTGAATGGTGATAACGTTGGATCCGTGCTGCATTTAAAAAAAAACTTATTGATTAGTGAAATAAAATTATTTACCTATAAATGTTGATTAATAATAAGCGATTACTTTATAAAAAGCAGTATGGAAGTGGAATCGGTAGTGTATTCAAAAACATTGTTAATTCCCAGTTATTTCAAACGTCAGCAAAAAAAATAAAAGATGGGGCTATGTCAATGTATAATAATATTATTAAACCGAGATTTGAGTTGTTGAAAAACAGAGCAATAGAATATGGGAAAGATCTGATCAATGTAAACAAAAAGGAACTCATTGATGTAATTGGAAACAAAAAATCGATGAAGGATCTTATCGGTACAAATAAAAGGATTTTAAATCAAAGAAGTCAGGACTTGATCAAAACGTTAATGACTGGAAATGGATTAAAGATTCTGAAATAAGTTTTATTTAATAATTTCTTTCTTATATAAATGGCAGTAAATAAAGTTATCAGTCCGCAATGGAACATTTTGATGAACCGTTTGTGGATGATACAGTGGTTAAATATGAATTTAAAGAAATTCGAGAAACAGATGTGAATGTATCTAATAAATCAGAGTTTGAATTCATAACAAAGAAATTAGATTCTTGATTTTATCCAAGTGAAAGTTATCTTGATGTCAGTGTAAGAATAGTAAACGAAGATGGGACTCCTATAGCTGCAACCGATGTTGCTACTTTAACGAATAATGGATTTAATTTATTCAGTACCGCTGAGTATGTAATAAACGATGAATCCGTTACCGTTACAAAGTTGATTGAATACTCTGATGATTATTCTAGAAGTGCTGCAAGAAATCATTTCTGGTATAAAGATTATAATCAAGGGAAAGAAATCAATCCTGTAATTGCTTCGTTTACTGCAGGGGCTGGAACAGTCAGGCTGACCAATAATGATAATTATAATAAAGGATTTGAAAAAAGATATAACAGAACAAAGAGCAGTAAATTAGTAAATATGTATTTACCATTATCAGAATTGTTTGGATTTTTGAAAGGAAACAAACGATTCTTCAGAGGTGCATCGCATAAAATATTTCTAAGAAGAAATGATGATAACAACATGATTATAAGAAATGGAAATACTAATTTCAAAGTAGTCATCGAGTATTTATCCTGGAAGATCCCTATTGTAGCTCCTAGTATTGAAATGATGAGTAACTTAGAAAAGGGTCTTGCTAAGGATAAAAAGCATAATCTGATGTGGGAAGCATGTAATAGTTATAAAAGTGATGTTAGTCAGAATAAGGAGCACACTTGGAAAGTTATTTCTGAGAGAAACAATCCAACAAAAGTAGTTGTGATGCTACAGAAAAATGAAAAGCATAACAATCAATTAATGAATAATATGGTGTTTGATCATATGAATTTAACAGACATAGAACTTAGAATTAATGGGGATAAATATCCTGAAGAACCACTTAAATGTGATTTTAGCGATGATAAATGTAAATACTCAAATCTTTACAATAGGTTCATACATTTGGGTTATAAACAATTAGCATTTGATACTGGTAGTGTTGTTAGTATAGAAGAATTTAAAGAAGTATATCCACTATTCTGTTTCGATGTTACCAAACACGAGTCAAATATTTATAATGGAACAACTGCTGATATTGAAATAAGTTTAACGTTGAAAGATAATCAACCCGTACCATATAATGTTTACTGTGTTATATATTATGAAAGAAAAGCTACATTAGATATTATCAATAAAAATATGTATGTGAGTTTGTGAGTCTGGATTTTTATTTAATAAAATCATCCCCTAATAAATGGAGTCCACAAAGGAAGTCTTGAATACAATCAGAATGAATAAATACAATGAGACAATCAGGAAAGAAGAACTAGTTCTAGGATTGAAATATACTATCGTTAAAATGAGAATTGCTAAGACAAAATACGGTGATAAGTTGGTTGTAGTTATTAATCATAATGACAAACCCTGTGATTTGTTTATAACACAGAAATATAATGCCATTGCTAACGAATTACTTTTAAAGAAAAATCTAGTTTTGCAACCGATTGTACGCGAAAACAAGAACAAAGAAACATATGTGGATTTAGAACTGTTTACTCAGTAATAGTTGAATAAAAAATTAAAAATGTAAAACAAAAGAAGTAGTGTATATTGTAGTATTTTATATGTAGTAAAGGGTAATATTTCTCATTTCTTGTATCCTTTATTTTGGAAGTAAGAAAATAAAAATGTTCTTAAAAAGGGGGATAATTTGGTAAAAAGGATGTTAAAATTTAAGAAATTGATGTTAAAATGGGGTTTTGAAATTGGGGGGAGGGTGGAGTGGGAGCGGCTATTATATACTACTCACTGTGGGGGGAGTTGGAGGAGGTCTGGAATTCCGGTGATCGCGAGTTAAGGTACTTCCAGATGTGTGAGAACAATGAAACTTGGCTGGAACATCAGAGACTCGACAAGATTGGATCACAAATCGTCACTTTCCACATCCGACCATACCTTAAAGTACAGAAATGAACTGCCAGCTCCCTTGAAGTGCGCACCTTAAGTGAAAAAATACTTTTGATCAAACTATCCATTTCATAATCCCCCGAGGGTCCATGATCATTTGCGCCAATAGAGTTTTGCTTAAAAATGAATTTCTAGCACCCTTAAAGTGAGCATCTTTATCGAAAAGTGAAAAAAAAAATTTGAACATAGGACAACATCGCAGGCTTTTTCTTGGTTGTATAATTACAGCTTTGTAGAAAAGTTTCATCAGAAATGGGAGATTGAAGGCTTCAAACTTTCAGTACAAAACGATTCGTGCTTCCTATTGGAAACGCGTCTTAACCGACCAATGGAATGCGAGACTCCGTTTAGCAAAAATATTATTATACCAGCAAGAAATAGCCAGATTGACGTTTCCAGCAATTCACTGGCTCAAAATGGCTATCAAAGGCCGATAATTTAGTCTGTAAGTCGGAAGTCCTATACCTCGTTCTGTTAATGTTGTTGTTATGCTTCCTGTAATGACGGTGTAATAATATCCGTTTCGTCAGGTAGGGTGCAATCTCTCTATTCTAACTCACAAATCTTTCCTTCCGAAAAGCGGAAAATATCGGTAGATGGCGTAATCCGGCAGAAAAATAAAATCGCTAGATTAGGCCGGGACGCCGGGCGTATAAGTCGTAACAAAAAACGGAAAGTTGGAAAAAACAGGTAAAATAAAAACAGAAACGGCTAAAACAGTCATATAAAAAACGAAACAGAAACAGAAACGGCATTAAAAAAACGGCTACCTGTTTTCTGTTTTTCTGTTATTTAAAAAAAAAAACAGAACAGAAAACGGTAGTAAAAAAACAGAAACAGAAACAGAAACGGTGCCGACCCCTACTTGGGATGTTAGTTGTTATGATTTGCAAACATTTCGCATTGTATGTTATGCATATCGAATTACCATCACTGTTTGTCATCGTGATATCCGAAAAGTCAGCGGATGCTGCAATTCTTGTTATGTGGTTGTCCTTCAATGCATAAAGTTTGCAAAATCATAACAGATAACATTCCAAGTTTTATCTATTGAAACTGTTATCTGTTATGAAACTTCTGACAGCACAAGAAGGGCCGAAATAGGGATAGAATAAGAGTTAACAACAGGCTTGGCTTTTTGGGATCTCAAAACGTAAGTGGAGGGATAGGATACCTATGACATCGCAAAAATTGTCCGTCTGTGCGTCCGTCCGTCCGGTGTTAGCACGATAACTCTCGAAGGGGTTGAGATATTTTGATCAAACTTGGCATGAGGACTCTTTAGGTCAAAGTACACGTCAAGTTCGAAGATAAGCTATGTAGCTCTATATTTAGGGGTGGGGGAGGGGTTTGAAATTAAGGTGAACACATTTTTTAAAGTTAATGAAATAGTCGAATTCGGGGGAAGGAGACATGCTGAATCCGAATAAGAAATTTATTTTCTCGCCGGACAAATAGTTCACCCGGAATCCGGCGAAAACCGGAAAATTTGTGAAAAGTAAAAGTTTAATATGAAGTTGATTTGAGGTTCGATATAGGGGCAAGGAAACGTGCTGAGTCCGGATATGAAAATTATTTTCTCGCCGTACAATTAGTTTTGCCGGAATCCGTCAAAAACCGGAGAGTTTGTTTAAAGTAAAAGTTTTATTGAAATTTGATAAGATGTTCGATTTTCGGGTTAGTAGACATGCTAAATACGCATATGACAATCATTTTCTCACCGGACTTATAGATTGGTCGGAATCCGGCTGAAACCGAAAAATTTGTTAAAAGTAAAAGTTTAATCTGAAGTTGATTAGAGGTTGGATGTAGTGGTAAGGAGTCATGCTGAATTCGTTTTTGAGCTTTATTTTTTCGCCGGACAAATATTTCCGGAATTCCGCCGAAACCGGGAAATTGGCAGAAGAAAGGCAGGAAGTTTCGACCTGCTTCGTTAAAATAGATATGACTTGAAGGGGTAAACAGACATGCTGAATCCGTATCTGAACTTGGTTTTCTCATATGATTAGCTATTTGGCCTTAATATGTTTCTAAATTTTAATAATAAAAGTGTTCAAGGAGTCGAAACCTTCGAACCATCGAAACCTTTGATCTTGTTGTTGGTGGCGAAGTGTTTGAATCCTTGGTTCACAGAATTTTGGCTCTTTGTCGAAGAAATCGAAAACCTGTGAGAAATCGAACAATTGTCTCTTGGGAGTTAGTCTGTGTTAGTTTAGTAACCTGCCTGTGCAGAGACTCTGAATCCTTGGGACGCGGTAACAGAGCATTAGCTTATATTTATTTTGCTAAGAAATTTCCTACTAACAGTATAGCGGTTTCCTAGCGAGCCTGTGTTTAAAAAAACAACTATTGAGAGTAATGTGAGGATTGAGACTATTGTGATTAGATAAGGAAGACGGATCGAGACATTAAAGACAAATTAGACTAAGATTAACGAGTATTCTATTCTGTTAAAGCACAGCTCTTACTAAAAAAAAAGCACAGCTTCACGATAAAATGGTCTAGAAGTAGTGTCAGAAATACTCATATTTGCCTCGTCAAATAAGGGATTCTCTTGTTAGCGCTTGCCGACTCTGGCCGAGCTTCGTGCCGAAGTATATAGTTTTTCTCGCGAACAATGTAAAACAACAGCACGCCCTGGTGAGACGCTGAGAAATCATAGCGACGCACGAGCGCGGCCGCGGTGGCGCAGTGACGAAGTCAGAGCCTCGTTTTTGTTGCACGCTGCAGGTCCACTTCTCGGCCGCTTCCGGACCGATTCTTTCTACATCCGTTTTTGCACTGCAGTGCTTCCGAGAAAGATGGCAGCGCTTCTCGAGAATCACGGACTTGCTGATCGACCAAGTCCGTGCTTCCCTGCAAGGTGCTGCAGCTGCCGCTTCAACCAAGAAGAAAGTGAATCGAAAAACGCATATTTTGCAAAAGTGCTGCAGCAGCCATGCTGCAGCGCTATTGCAATAAAAATGAGGCTCAGGTTTGGCGGCACCTGGTCGCTCACGTGTCAAGACCAAAATAATTGTTTGGCAACCCATGAAAAGCGCCGAAACATTCAAATAATGTGACTCACAAGGATTTTGTAAAGAGGGGGCTTGTACAGGGATCCAGTAGACCACGTAGTCGTCATTGGCGGTGTGAAGAAAGTGAAAAGAAAGAGGTCCTTTAAGTCCGCAACGTCTAGCACCCCTGACTCGCCGGTAAAACTTTGAACTTCCAGGGGATGCACATCACGACTGACCACAGAGGGATTCATCTCGTGGATGGTATACGCTTTCAGAGTGCAGCTCATCAGACAGGGAAAATTGAAGTTGGAGATGAAATTGTCCAGATCAACTACCAGACTGTGGTAAGCAGTGGCGTTTTGGTGTTTCTGGGGTGGGGAAGGGTGCCATCGGGAGGATTTAAGTCGGGGCCGGAATTATTATTACTATTGATATTGTTTATTATCCCATGAAATATGGGAGAGGAGTACAAAGAAGAAGACAAAAAAAACTTAGGGGACAAACTGGATCACAGACAAACTACATGACAAGGTGAGATTATAAAAGAAAATGGAGATTGCTATATTAATTCTGTGCTTCAACTACCATTCTATGTAAACCAATGATAGGTTCTTAGCCCCGTTGTGTTTATTCTTTATACTCTGACCGGCGGTTTATGTCCGACTTGAGAACATTGTAACGTAGCGTTCGAGCGGCGGCAATATTCAACCTTCGAAGGCGTATTTAGGATCGTAGTCTTTCGTTTCGGGAGGTCGACTCTTTTTCTTTGAAACTTACTTTATTAATTCCTTAGGTTATAACTTGTCACAGTTGTAACGCTTCTTAGTTTCGCACGTAAGATTATCTCCAAATACAGACATTGTCTCGCTACAATCAACTCTCAGTTCCATCTCCTCGCTTCGAGCTTCACATCAAATCCCTGTCTTGCTTACTCCGTAGGAGCTAACCTTTAAAGTTCAACTAACCGCAGTCACTAACGTCCGCGAGTCTAGTCTGGAGAGCGACAGCAGGATATTGGAAAACCACGAAAGATTATTCTTACTAACACTGATCTCAAAGGCTCGAATTATTCCGACTAATAACAAAGCTATTTTTGATATTTGGATTTTTGGAGAGACGTCTCCAATGAAAAAGAAAAAAAGATATTTCAAATTATAAAATACTATTCGTAACATGTGGTAATCATTTGCGTTTTATTGTTTCTGGTTGTGGGCTGAAGCCACCGGCCAGAGGGGGAAGATCGAAGTAGGGGACGAAATGTCCCAGGTCAGGTGCCAGACTATTTTTTGTGGGGGTGGGGGGAAAGTGCCGTTCTCCAGATAGGAAAGATTGAAGTCGAGGAGTACTAGTCTGGTTAAATTACCAGACTGGGTGGGATGAGTAGTGGCGTATTTTGTCTTTCTGGGAGAGGGATTGGGATTAGGGGTCAGCACCGTTTCTGTTTCTGTTTCTGTTTTTTTTACTACCGTTTTCTGTTCTGTTTTTTTTTTAATAACAGAAAAACAGAAAACAGGTAGCCGTTTTTTTAATGCCGTTTCTGTTTCTGTTTCGTTTTTTATATGACCGTTTTAGCCGTTTCTGTTTTTATTTCAGCTGTTTTTTCCAAATTTCCGTTTTTTTTACGACGTGGGCGTCCTGGCATAATCTAGCGGGTTTTATTCACCCGGCGGATTATGCCATCTACCGATATTTTCCGCTTTTCGGAAGGAAAGATTTTTGAGTCTGAATAGAGAGATTGCACCCTACCCGACGAAGCGGATATTTTTAGACCATCATTAGAGGAAGCATAACACTAAAATTAACATCAGGAGGTACACCGGTACTAACCGGTAGGACTTTCGACTTACAGACTAAATTATCGGCCTTTGATAACCATTCTGAGCTGGTTAATTGCTGAAAACGTTAATCTTGCTATTTCTTGTTGGTATAATAATATTTTTGCTGGAAACGTTAATCTGGCTATTTCTTGTTGGTATAATAATACTTTTGCGAAACGGAGTCTCGCATCACATTGGTCGGTTAAGACGCATTTTTTGAAATCCAACCAATAGGAAGCACGAATCGTTTTGTACTGAAAGCTTGAAGCCTTCAGGATCCCATTTCTGATGAGACTTTTCTTCACAGCTGTAATTATACAACTAAGAAAGAGCCACCGAACTTTTCCAATGTTCAAAGTTTTTTTTTCACTTTTCGGTAAAGATGTGCACTTTCAGGGTGCTAGGAATTAATTTTTAAGCAAAACCGCTGTGGCGCAAATGATCATGGTCCCTCGGGGGATCATGAAATGTAAAGTTTATCAAAAGTAATTTTTCACTTTGCTGTTAAGGTGCGCACTTCAAGGGAGCTGGCAGTTCATTTCTGTACTTCAAGGGATGGTCGGATCTGGAAACTGACAATTTGTGAGCCAATCTTATCGAGACTCTAATCTTCCAGCCAAGTTTCATCGTTCTAGCACACCTGGAAGTACCTTAACTCGCGATCACCGGAATTCCGGACCCCTCCAACCTCCCCCACAGTGCACGAATCCGGTCCGTTCTGTCTCGGGTGTACCTAGTTCTTGTGCTTGTTCTTCCCACCAAGTTTTTTCCTGATCAGTCCACTCAAAGCGTGACACAAGATTTCCAGTACTCCCGTTCACCCCCCCCCCCCACATTTATGGGATCCGGTCCGTACTTGAAATGGGACATCGTAGAAACAAGGTCTATCCAAATATCAAGGTTCATTAAGATCCGATCAACCGTTAGAAAGTTACATATACCTCAAGATTCCAGATTCCTCCTCCCTGCACTCCCCCACGATGCTCGGATCGGTGAACTGACTATTTCAAGTTAATTTGGTCGGGTCTTTGTTCTTCTAGTTCTCGATCTAGTTCTTGTGCTTGTTCTTCCCACCAAGTTTTTTCCCGATCAGTCCACTCTAAACGTGACACAAGATTTCCAGTACTCCCGTTCACCCCCCCCCCCCCCCACACACACATTTATGGGATCCGGTCCGTACTTGAAATGGGACATCTGAGAAACAAGGTCTATCCAAATATCAAGGTTCATTAAGATCCGATCAACCGTTAGAAAGTTACATATACCTCAAGATTCCAGATTCCTCCTCCCTGCACTCCCCCGCGATGCTCGGATCGGGGAACTGACTATTTCAAGTTAATTTGATCGGGTCTTTGATTCCTGCCAAGTTTCATCGTCCTAGCCCAACCAGGAGTACCTTAACTTCCTCCAAAGTGCCCAAATCCGGTCCAGTTCTGTCTATGATGTACCAAGGGCTTGTGCTTGTTCTTCCCACCAAGTTTAATCGTAATCAATTTTAAGCATGACACAAGATTTCCGGTCCCACCCCTCCACATTCATCGTATCCAAACCGGACTTGAAATGGAACTTCTGAGACACGAGATCGTTCGAAATATCAAGTTTCATTAAGATCCGATCACCTGTTCCAAGGTTATACATATACATACATCAATATTTCGGATCCCCCCTCACACCACTCCCCACACGGTGGTCGGATCGTCTAAGTGACTATTTCCAAGTTAGTTTGGTCAGATCCCTGATATGCCTACCAAGTTTCATCGTCCTAGCACATCGGGAAGTACCCTAACTCGGGAACATTGGACCGACCAATCGACCGAAAAGTGATCGGTATATGGCACTTGAGTGAAGCCCATGCAAAACGCTGGGGCATGCTGACAGGGGTGTCCATGGTTCTCACACGTAATTGTACCCCTTCTTCCGCATAAGGATATCAGTATACAGTACTTCGGGAACCAAAACAATTTGGTATTTAATTTTTGACCTTGACATATTTTGCGTTTAAAGGGTCCTGGTACCCTTCTGAAGAAAAAGGGGTACACGTACGTATGACTTCCATACTCACCCCTGCTAGCATACCCCAGCATTTGACCATGGGTATAAAAAAGGGCTTAGTTTACTAGACAGGTGAAGAGTCCTTTTTTTTCACCTTACACAATTATACTCGACCTTCTCTCACAACCTTCTCCTGTCGTAATGGTCGCCTTACTGTTATCTTATAAACCCAAAGAAGTAGGAAAAAAAAACAACAGAAATACCTGTTAAAACGGCCGTTTTTCTGTAAAAACGGTCCGTTTCTGTTTTTCCGAAAAAAAACGGAAAAACAGAAACGGTATTCCGTTTTTTTATCACCGTTTCTGTTTCTGTTCCGTCTTTTATTTGCCGTTTTTTACCGTTTCTGTTTTAGCCAAAAACAGAAACGGTGCCGACCCCTAATTGGGATACTTTTGCAGCCGAGTTCTCAGTTTTATGCGTAGACATTGACATTCGGTTGCGGTCTAGTCACTAGTCTTAACGACTTATCACTTTTGGTGATAATAAATAAATAGATAAAACCTTCTTTCATTAAAAGTTCAATAAACTGTCGAGGCTGAATCTGGGAAATTTTGGTTTCAGCCAGGCCACGCGGCACAACATTGCAGGATTTGGCACGCCATATGTAAATGGCACATTTAGTACCTGTGCACTGCATCCTATAAAGTTTCATTTCCAATCCTTCACCCGTTCGGTACTTGTATGTAAACGAAGTTTTCAGCCAACTCCAGCTCCCCCCAAAGTGACTGATTTTTTTTAGACAAGGCTTCATATGCATGAGCATCTGGAATTTCTTCAAAAAAAAACACGCTATGCAAGTTTGTTTGGCCGTTTCTTTGAGAAACTTCACTTGAGCCACCTTCACTTTGGACAAGTTTTTATATGAGAGCCTCAGGCCATTAACCGTTATGTTGATCTTGTTATCGCTTGGTGATATTAAGTTCGCAGTACCAGCCGAAGTCTAACCAAAATACCAGCCTAGATCGAACAGTCGTATCACTGACTTTTGTAATAATAATAATATAATGCGAAATAAATAGTCCATTGGCCTCTACAAAGATCGTTTAAAACACATCATCATACATTTTTTTCAGCATACAGATTGTCCAGGGAATTCTTGAAAGTTTTGATAGACTCACTCAAAAAATTTTCGGCATTCCAGCAGTCCACCACTCTGTAAGACTATCTACGAATGTCCTTCGAATATCGTCAGCCACTCTTCTTTGAATCGTAATTTGAATCCTTCTAGTTCTGATAACCCTCATCGACTCCCTTATTTATTTATTTCTATCCCTCAAGACTGGGGAGTAGTATAGTAGAACGACAAAGAATATACTTGTTTATTTATCCAATACAGCGATCCTGGGACCATAAGAACATCCAAACATCCCTAATGGAGAATCCGTCGAAGGTTGTCTTAACAGTGAAGAAGAGACCGAAGCATTCAAACACTTTCGGACAAATCTACATTAAGCCCTATAGGCTGCCTAGTAAAAAGAGGGATTCTTCGTTCCGGTGGAGCGAAAATGTTTCGTCGCCCCGACACCTGGTGATACCAACAGTAGAGATTGCGTCCTCACCCGGGTAAGTCCGTTGGCTTATTTGTTTATTGGGTCGCAGTCGCAGTTGACATAGTTATAACTAACGTGTGATAGTACATTGCAACTTTGCCGTTTTTGTCGAAAGGTCATAAACCCGTCCTGACTTTTGATGATGATGATTTTATTTATAACCCGTCAAAATAAGCACGAAGACGGAGTAAATAATAGAAAAAAAAGAAGAAAGGAAAACACTAAAGAGAATTAACTTACCAAATACATAATATAACTTTTACCCTAAAACTAAACCAAGAGGGTTTTCCAGTCGTGAACTAGTGATCAATATTTTGTCTATATTTTCTATTTGTTTCTCCGCTGCTGTAGGTCGATCACTAATTTGATAACGACTGAAAATTTCCGAGTTTCTGGTCCAATTGGGGAGGCCTGATATATATTTAGCCGCACTTGGGCTCTTGGTTTTGTCGTTTTGTCCGGTATCTCTGACCAATGAGCTCCTCGGAAGCGATTCGTGGGAGCCTGCGTCGGAAAGAGCCAAACACGGAAAATCGAAGAATTGGTGTAGTTTTGTTAGTGTGGATCAGTAATCGGTTTTCCTTTTCTTTCTTTATTACTCAATCAGGGTTGTATTCTTACATTTATGATGGGCAATAAATATACACATACATACTTATTACACAGGAAATTCGAAATCCCGGAATTGAGAAGGATGGAACGTCAGGCACAAGTTTAATTAGTTTTAGGGACGATGGGTCCTTGAAGCTGACAAGTCTATTATCTCCATCTTATAAGAAAACGGATATTACGCCTGTTTACAATACGATTTTCGAGCTCTTTAAATCTGAAATCGAAAGACAGCAGCTCGTCGTCTGCTCTATGCAAATCCCGAAAGGGCCGGATGCTAACATGGGAAATCGTTTGCTTCAGGTTGATCCCGCGAAATATTAGTTGCGTTTTTGGGATTCCAAAACGTAAGTGGAGGGATACCTATGACATTGCAAAAGTTGTCCGTCTGACCGTATGTCCATCTGTCCGTCTGTGCGCACTATAACTCTCGAAAGGAACGATATCTCATTCCCTTCGAGAGTTTTTATGAAACTTGGTGTGAGGATTCTTTGGGTCAAGATTAAGGTCAAGTTCGTAGATGGGCTCTGTAGCCCTACATTTAGGGGTGGGGGAGGGGGTTTAAATTAAGGGGCAAATGAAATATTTTTAAACAGATAATGTGATAGTCGATTATGGGGTAAGAAGACATGCTGAACACGATGGTGAACACCATTTTGTCATCGGCTCGCCCGGAATCCGGCCAAAACCGGAAAGTCTGTTTAAAGTAAAAGTTTTATTTGAAGTTCATTAGATGTTCCATTTAGGGGTAGGAAAATATGCTGAACTCTACGGTGAAAACCATTCTCTTGCCGGATACGTAGTTCGCCTGGAATCCGGCCAAAACCGGAAAGTTTGTTAAAAGTAAAAGTTTTATTTGGAGTTGATTAGATGTTCAATTTAGGGGTAAGAAAACATGCTGAACGCTTCTGTGAAAACAATTTTCTACCCGGACAAGTAGTTCGCCCGGAATCCGGCCGAAACCGGAAAATTATTAAAAGTAAAAGTTTTATTTGTAGTTGATTAGATTTCCGATTTAGGGGTAAAAAAAGATGCTGAATCCGTGTATGACAATCATTACCCGGACATAAAGTTCGACCGGAATCTGGCTGGAGCCGGAAAATTTGTTATAAGTTAAATTTTTATTTGAAGTTGATTAGATGTTCAGTATTGGGGAAAGAAGATATGCTGAGTTTGTTTTTGAGCTTTCTTTTTTTGCCGGACAAGTAGTTCAAAACAGATATGATAGGGGTAAACACACATGCTGACTCCATATCGGAACTTGGTTTTCTGAGATGATTAGCTATTTGGCCTTAATCTGTTTCTGAATTTTAATAGTAAAAATGTTCAAGGAGATCGGCGAAGACTGGATCTTGCGAAGACAAGACCCAATTGTCTGTATCAAATATTGAATTTTTGGGATCCCATCGAAACCTTTGGTCTTGTTTTGTATCGAGGGTTTGTTCTCCATTGGTTTGGCTGGTTGCTTCATTTCCGTTTCGAAACGCCGTCGAAGTTCACCGTTTGCTTGATGTACATTTTTTCGACTCATGCGATCCTTACCCGGTGCTGTTTTATCAGTCTTGCGGGCAAACTTCGAATGTGCTAGCTCACCACGTTCGACTTTCGAAGATTGAGGAAAAAGAAGACAAATTAAAAATAATGACAGACTTTGATTATTTTGCTTGGACTGCGTCACTTGTAAAAACAAAAACAAAATTTAACAGACGAATCCCGGAACTGCCAACATGCAAAGGCTTTTTGGGATCCCAGAACGTAAGTGGCAGGATAGCTATGACATCGCAAAAGTTGTCCGTCCGTCCGTCTGTGCGCACTATAAGTCTCGAAAGGAATGAGATATTTTGATGAAACTTGGTGTGAGGATTCTTTGGGTCAAGAGTAAGGTCGGGTTCGTAGATGGGCTCTGTAGCCTTATATTTAGGAGTGGGGGAGGGGGTTTAAATTAAGGGGCAAATGAAATATTTTTAAACAGATAATTTGATAGTCGACTATGGAGGAAGAAGACATGATGAGCACGATGGTGAAGACCATTTTGTCATCGGGCAAGTATTTAGCCTGGAATCCGGTCAAAACTGGAAAGTCTGTTAAAAGTAAAAGTTCTATTTGAAGTTGATTAGATGTTCGATTTAGGAGTAGGAGGACATGCTGAACTGGATGGTGAAAATCATTTTCTCGCCGGACAAGTAGTGCCCGGAATCCGGCCAAAACCGGAAAGTTTGTTAAAGTAAAAGTTATTTGGAGTTCATTAGATGTTCGATTTAGGGGTAAGAAGACATGCTGAAGACTTTGGTGAAAAAGCTTTCTACTGGGGCAAGTAGTTCGCCCGGAACCCGCCAAAACCGGAAAAAGTTTAAGTTTGATTTGTAGTTGATTAGATATCCGATTTAGGGGTAAGAAGAGATGCTGAATCCCTGTATGAAAATATTTTTTACCCGGACATATAGTTTGACCGGAATCCGGCTGGAGCCCGAAAATTTGTTATAAGTTAAATTTTTATTTGAAGTTGATTAGATGTTCAGTATTGGGGAAAGAAGATACGCTGAGATCGTTTTTGAGGTTTCTTTTTTCGCCGGACAAGTAGTTCCGAAATTCCGCAGAAACTAGGAAATTGGCAGAAGTGGCAGGAAGTTTTCGTCAAAACAGATATGACTTGTAGGGGCAAACACGCATGCTGAATCCATATCTGAACTTGGGATTTTTCAGATGATTAGGTCCTTAATCTGTTTCTGAATTTTAATAGTAAAAATGTTCAAGGAGTCTTGCGAAGACAAGACCCAATTGTCTGGATCAAATATTGAATTTTTGGGATCCCATCGAAACCTTTGGTCTTTTCTTTTCGAGGCCAGTTCAGGAACTCAAAAAGAATTAATACCTCTCTAGAGAAGAAAAATTTCATCTCTTAAGAAAATTACTTGCGACAACCCTATCCGCGTCAGACGCGACAACAGTTACTCAGTTTCATTTGTGGTAACGGTTAACGTTTACCAGCTACGGTGACAAGGGGACGGCGATGGGCGACTAAGAACAGTATTTAAAAAGAGACCTTCGAATTTGAATTACAAAATTCGATAAAAATGCAGTTGTTTATTATGCAATTACCTTTTCTTTGCAGACAAAATACTGAGATCTGCCAGTCGGAAATCCCCTCCGAAGCGAGTGGCGGCGAAAGTGAATGCGAGGACGACACTTTCATTGCGCCGTCTAGCGAATCAATAGAGGAATCGACGCCGTCACTTCCAACTAGCGCCTCGCACTTGTATCTACCTAAACCTAGAGTCGGAATAACAAGGAGGGCGACGGTAACTGGTGTAGCAACGTCGCTGACCCCAGTCGGTATTGCCCCGGATCAGGTAAGTCATCAAATAAACATTGATTTAATCTATAATATTTTAAAATGTATAATGTAATAATGCCTTTCGAGGTGTCAATTCAAATAAAGGCACTCAGTTCACAAATAAAATATATCAATAAAAAAAGACAGGTCACAATTACACATGGCCAAGAAAATTAAATTTTAAAATAAAAAGGACTTTGGATGTGTCAAGGGTATCACGAATCGGGCGCAGTGCCGTCGTTTACTCGAATGGTGAGTGCACCGAATTAAGTAAGGTATTTTTGTATTTGTGGCTCAGCTTTAAGTCCGTATCCAAACCTGGACAGATTCCTCGTTTTTCGCGCGGCGATCCTAATTTAGTCTTTAGCTTTTGTATCATACAAACTCACCCTTTGTTGGGGGCCATCATTGATCAAAGACATGATTTCAAGCTTCAAATATTGCTATCTTTAAAAACTAATTTCGAGCAAGAAAAATAAAAATGAAAGATGTTTGAAATATTTGCAATTAAGCCAAGGATGACATTTTATGCGTCGATACTGAAAGCTAACAAGTATGCTATACAAATGAACACCATCCTAATGAAAGGAATTTGAGAATCCTGTCGTCGCAGTAAAGAGTTATAACACACAGATAGACAGTTATCAGGACAGACAGACAGTTATCAGGAAATAGAGTTAAGCTTTGTTTTACGTAGAAATAATGTATTTTGAGGCCGTCTTTAAGGAAAATAGACGCAGCTCCGTCATTGGTCTACCCTGCGTCGATATTATTAGGAAGTGTTTCTGTTTACCCTTTTCAAAGTAGTTGTCTAGGGATTCCATACTTAGTGTTTATTTTTTTTCATGCTGCATAGATGTCTGGAACAAGCAGAGGTGAGATTATATGATTCAAACATAAGGGGCTATCCAAGGCCCTCTAGAACCAGTAGCTCTCTAATTGGGAAGATAATTTTGTATCATAACAATGTTAACTTAAATACTAAACTCAGTCATCTTTTCCATGGTAGTGTAGCGTATTTCTTGATATTCCTCATCAACAGCATATGTTTACCATACTGCCTTGACAACTGACTTTCGAATCACTTCCAAGGTTTTGGCTTATAACTCAGCTTTGCCAGACGCCAGTGTTTCCAGGTACTCGCATTTGTCTCGGAAGTCAATGTGAACAGCTCGGCAGGTCTGGTAACCGATTTCTTTGCAGTTGACACCTAGTGAGCGTTTTCGCGTGGATGGTTGAGTTTAGCGTAAGATGACATCCACACGAAAATGTCGACGGATGATTCCATCTTCAGGGAAATTACCGAGACAAGAAGACGCCAGTTTTGTGTAACAGTGCTGCTGGAGTGCCGTTGAATAAATGTTTTGTCTTGAGCTCACTCCTGGCGTCACCTAAAAGTACTCGAAAATGACTTTGAGGTAGATGACATCCACAGCAAAACCATATCATGACGATGACTTGCTCCGTTGAATGACGCCGTCCGCGCGAAGGTCGACATTCCAGTAACTGTAAAGAGACTCGTTACAAAACAGGTCACAGATACTGAGAAAAGAGTCGATAATGTTGGGAGCAAGAAACATCAAAATATTGGGAGAGTGAGTAGAATATCACCTACGGGATTGGAAACTAATTTCTTCGATGTGTGGATTGAGCGCTTAGGCAAGAAAGAGCTGTTCAGCAGTTTAAGTCCCTTTACCTTGAATTACCTTTTCATTTTAGGATCGTTGGAACCAGCATTCTAACACCAACAACCTTCTGTGTCAAACTCGCCCTCGTAGTCTTGCCACTTACCCCTCCGATCGCACCCCTCTGCTTACGCGAACTGAATCTCTTAGTGCTATTAGTGAGTTATGTGAGTTTAAGACTAGTGAGAGTGCTATGGAAAACAACAATAACGTCAGTGACCCTTTAAGTAAGGTAGGAGACAATGTAAAGACGAAGGAAGAGGAATCCACCCTAAAAGTGGGGACTAGAGTCACTATTTCGTCCGCCAATTCTGTCGACATCATTGAAAGTGTTCGCATTGCTTTAAGGGAGCATGAAGTTGTTGTGGATCAACACCCGGTTAAGCCAGCCAGACACAGCTTAGAAATAGCATCGAATGCTGGACAGCTTCCTCCCTCAGAGAAACCCGGGACCGAACCCTGCCCCAAACCTTTACATCAATCAGTGTTACCGCGCGCCGTGTCACATCCTGGGGTTGTGCACCCTACTACCAGTAGCCCCTCCTTAGCATTCCTGGACGATATAACCCCTCCACCTCGACCGCCAGTGTCGAGTTCATCATCTCGCATTTTAATAGGTGACGCGAAACCGCGGACCCCGGAGGCAAATGTAATGAACGGACACAGTGAAATAAAACGAACCCCTCCCCATTCATTTGAGGGGGATAGAGCACCCCCTTCCCGGCGACTATCCAATAAGTCTGTTGTGGAGATCGATCCGGTGACCATAGCACCATCTATTCCAGTTGCAAGGACGCCCTCTCGAACGTTCTGGGATGGAATGTCACCACCCTCTAGACCCCTGTCTTCGAAAGCTACCCAAGTCAGTTCAGTTACGGAACTGGAGGTAGCTGGGGTGAATGTAGCTTCGCTAACGCGTACACCTTCAAGAACATTTACGGATGATGTACCTCCATCACCAGGGACGCCCATATCTCAGTCGGCAAGTGCCCTTTCTCGTGAGAACTCAGGAAGCGAGGGGGGTAAAACACTCAAACCCACTACACCTCTTATCAGGAACTCTGGTAATGAGGTAATACCCCCACCGAGACCCCCCATTTCTCGATCTGGGTCGAAAAACCTTGTTATTGACTTGAGTGCTGGAATGACTGATTTGGTGCTGAATGAGCCGCCAGCGTTGCCACCGAGGACGCCACACAATAAAGCGCCACCAACGCCACTTGAATTAAAGCCGAAGAGCAGTAATTTGGAATTCCCAGGTGAGTGGTAGTCCTACTAAGAATAGTGGCTTTATCTGCTAAGAATAGATAATTAGCCCTCCAAGGAATGCTCAAATGTCATTAAAGTTATATTTCGTTGGGTTGAAACAAGAATAGTACTTTCTGAAGCAAAAAACAAATGCGGTACTCATGTCCAGCTCTTGTAACCGCTCCTTTTGCTTGGAGTACTGGTGTGGTTGCACATTAGCATCTTGTCATCCGTTTCTCAAATTATGATCCGATATTGAGATTTAACCCCGCCGTAGAATTTCTTAGCCCCGATCCCTGTCGCGACCCCGTCGATAGATATGGTTGAAAAATCTTTGAAAAGGCTTGGTTTCGTACTCATAAAGTAAATATCATCACTTCAGGTCAGCATGGCACATTTTAAAGTTGGCGCCAATTGGGGCGGCTTGGAGCTGTTCTTATTTATTTGTAAGGGAGAGTTTCAGAAAAAGGAAGTATTAATTGGTTAATTGTCAGGACTAACGTCATCTGTGCTAGAAGTCCTGAAGTTACCGTGATAGAAATGCCGTTTTGAGTGAAGACGTTGCGCGAACAACAGGGTGCAGTAGCTCCGTCCTTTAGGAAGTTCTGGATTTTGTTTGTGGTTGCACGTGGATTTCTTGGTACTCAGGGACACGCTGAACACGATTAATAAAACCATTTTCTCACCGGACAAGTAGTTCGCCTGCGATGGGCTCAAAATTTGCACCCGACTGCGAAAATTGGAGTGTGCGTGCCCGTACTTTTAGTGAAGGGATACGTCTGAGGTGACTAGTCTGTTCGTCTTTTTTTTTTATCAGCTCGGTAGATCTCGGAGGTCTGGAGTTGTTCGGTGATCCTAAGAGCATGTTCCACTCTTCTAACAATAGTAACTATTAGTTACGATTTTCATTCCATTCCAACCTCGTGAAAAACTACTACGCTGACCGTTCCAGCCTTCTCAAAATAGTTGCTAGTAATAACTATTTGCAACTACGAATCTATGTGACGCGACTGGCCCGGATTCGGGACGTCATGCTTCGCAACTATGGTAAGTAGGGTGGAACACGCTCTAATGGTGGATTTGGAAGGGCTATTTTTACCTGTCATTTTGCACATGAGCTAGCACTACCAAACATGTGCAACTTGCCAACTTTGCCAGTCTCTCGAGTCTCCGAAAGACCCTTGGTTTCTCAGTTTCTACTGAATCTTGGACTTCTTTTCTTAGATCCGCTTGGTAAATGTGGTCGTTTAGGAAATGGCCTCGCATTATTACAATATTGTAAAAGTCTAAGGGGCTTACTGTCCGGACAGACGAGTAGGGTCGGGCGGGAACGAACTGTGGCTCCTTGCTAGGATTTCAGCACCATCGTCAGTTCGTTATAGAAAAATAATCGTTTTTTTCAACTTTTCCTGTCGAACTGATTTAATGGAGAAGTTCCGACCCCGAAAAGCTTCATCTTCTATCCTCAGCAAAAAAAGATATGAGGTCCCTTCACACTAACGTGTAACACAGAAGGCTCGATTAACCCTTGGCACAATATTTTGCAAAAAAAAAAAAAAAAATGAAAAATATCCGTTCCAGCTTTGCCGCCAAAAAGCCAGGATCTGCGACGTCGTGCGTAAGGGAGAGGGGGGCAGGTTCGTAACGTTTTTGCTTTTTTGCATACCGGTACTAAGATTTCGTTTAGGTTCTGTTGATTCCATTTTTCCCGACTGTCTCGAATCATGTCTTGGCTGTTGTTGCTACTTTGTAGAATTTTGTTACCTGTAACATTTTCTTTACAAATTCCATTTTCCTATTAGCTACTTTTGTGCGAACCTGCCCCCAGGCTGGAGGCAGGTTCGGACATGTCTGGGGCAGCTCTGGACATAATTTTTTTTTTTTTGTAACCCTGAAAGAAGTTGTATATCCTTCACATTTTTCATACCTCGGTTCCTCAGTTTAGTTTCAGTTTCGTTAGTTTGCTTCCGTTTGGGAAATTTGTACAAGTATACCGTCACGTTATCAACATTTGTTATTATCATCCGGATATGCTATTATCGCTGGGTCTGAATATGACTTGTTTTCTTCCGGAATCGGCCGTAAAGACTTTTTGAAACTTTTTGCTGACATTTTTCCTTCCCTGGTCCGATTTTTATATCTTCTGTTATTTTTCTTTTTTTCCCTTCAGCTTCTCTTTTTTGCTGTCCGAACCTGCCCCAGGTGAATTTGTAACTTTCAAACTATTGCATCAGTTACGGAAATTCCTTTTCGACATGGTAGAGCCAATCGTAAACTACCTAAATACAAATCATCGACGATGTAAGTGTGTTTGGAACTACCAAAATGAGGTGCCAACTCCATGACATAGAACTTACTTTCGTGCAAAAAAGTGACACTAATGCTGGTTTGCTATGATTGCAAGAGTGCAGCTGCGGGAATTTTTTACAGAAAAAGCTGTGTAATAACCCTGAAAAACATTTTTGCGTAATTTAAATTTCAGTAGCGAAGTCTATAGAGCCGATGTCCGGACCTGCCTCTACGACGGACCTGCCCCCCTCTCCCCTAGTAATTACGGTAAGTAGAGTGGAACACAAAAGTATAGTTAGTACTTTTACGATTTCATTGCCAAGTCTACTTGTCTATTAGTCGAAGGACGTTCAAAAAATAAAGTTTGTTTTTTTGCTAAAATACCAAAAAGCGGTCACCGAACTGCCTAGATCTCTATGACGTAGTCGAACCTTCTGCGTCTGAAATAAACTGTGAAAGAATCCTGAAATACTACAGTATGTGCAAAAATAGAAAAAATTTCTTATCTATGTGACACAAGGAGAAGTCTGAAACAGAAATACCTCATTATCATTCATACAAAAAATCCGGAAGCATGCGTCAAAAATTTTTGGTTTAGATAAGAAAACTCGATCGGAATTGTTTTGGAAGAGATACTTGTCATTCAAATCACAGACTCGTGTTTTTAAGTTTAGTCTTATTGTTTAGTTCTGGTTTTATGGAAGTTTGAAGTTGCTGAGTGGGAAGATTTGTTTTGCGTTTTTGCATTTAAAGTTTGCGCGTGAAGAAATGAGTGAGAGAAGGAGTTACTGGAATACGGTGAAGGAGAAGTTCCGTGACAGAAAATGTAAATATAAATATTTCTTTTGTTTCTTATTACTGTCGCCGTAACTTCACCGTGGTTTAATTGTAGGGGTGAGGGGGGCATGTCAGTGATAGGGGCAGGTCCGGACATCGGCTCTGCAAACCTCGCTATTGAAATTTAAATTACGCGAAATTGTTTTTCGGAGCTGTTACACGTATACGCTTCTTCTATGAAACATTCCCGCGGTTACACTCGTACTTCAATAGCGAAACAGTGCTAGTGTCGCTTTTTTTGCGCGAAATGAAGTTCTACGTCATGGAGTTGGCACCTCATTTTGGTAGTTCCGAACCCGCTTATCGTCGATGATTTTTAATTAGGTAGTTTGAGATTGGTTCTACCATGTCTAATAAGAATTTCCGTGATTGATACAAGGGTATAAGATCTACAAAAAAAATTTCTGTGAAAACAGCACCAGGGGCAGGTCCGGACAGAAAACACTTGAGGGAACTTGGGACATCAAACCTGAATAGAAAAAAAAGAAAAGAAGATAATGAAAGAAGATAAAAAAGTCAGCAAAAAGGCTCAGCAAGCTTTTAAGACCGATTCCAGAGGAAAACAGGTCATATTCTGACCCAGCGCTAACAGCATGTATAGATGATAGTAACCGATGTTGATAAAGTGACGGTATACTTATGCAGTTTTCTGGAACGGAAGCAAATGAACGAAACTGAATTGAGGCAGCGAAAGCAAACAAAAACAAGAGCTACGAGCTCATATGGCACTTTTTACGAGTAGGCACGGCTCGGTTATGTCAATTATATATCTAGTGTTTGCTACGTGTCTTCCCACCAAGTGTCATCTCGATCCCTCCACTCATAGCGTTTTCCAATATTTCCGGTTCTCCCCTCCAGCTCCCCCCAAAAGTCACCGGATCCGGTCCGGATTTTAAGTGGGTCGTCTGAGGCATGAGGTCTTTCCAAATATCAAGTTTCATCGAGATCCGGTCACCCGTTCAAAAGTTATAAATACCTCAAGATTCCGGATTCCCCCTCCCTCCACTCCCCAACAGTGCCCGAATCGGCTCGGTCATGTCAATGATGTATCTAGTGTTTGCTAGGTGTCTTCCCACCAAGTTTCATCTCGATCCCTCCACTCATAGCGTTTCCCAAGATTTCCGGTTAACCCCTCCAGCTCCCCCAAAAGTCACCGGATCCGGTCCGGATTTTAAGTGGGTCGTCTGAGGCATGAGGCCTTTCCAAATATCAAGTTCCATCGAGATCCGATCACCCGTTCAAAAGTTATAAATACCTCAAGATTCCGGATTCCCCCTCCCTCCACTCCCCCCACAGTGCCCGAATTGGCTCGGTTATGTCAATGATGTATCTTCACACCAAGTTTCATCTCGATTCCTCCACTCAGAGCGTTTCCCAAGATTTCCGGTTGCCCCCTCCAGCTCCCCCCAAAAGTCACCGGATCCGGTCCGGATTTTAAGTGGGTCGTCTGAGGCATGAGGTCGTTCCAAATATCAAGTTTCATCGAGATCCGGTCACCCGTTCAAAAGTTATAAATACCTCAAGATTCCGGATTCCCCCTCCCTCCACTCCCCCCCCCCCCCCACAGTACCCGAATCGGCTCGGTTATGTCAATGATGTATCTAGTGTTTGCTAGGTGTCGTCCCACCAAGTTTCATCTCGATCCCTCCACTCATAGCGTTTCCCAAGATTTCCGGTTGCCCCCTCCAGCTCCCCCCAAAAGTCACCGGATCCGGTCCGGATTTTAAGTGGGTCGTCTGAGGCATGAGGTCTTTCCAAATATCAAGTTCCATCGAGATCCAATCACCCGTTCAAAAGTTATAAATACCTCAAGATTCCGGATTCCCCCTCCCTCCACTCCCCCCCCCACAGTACCCGAATCGGCTCGGTTATGTCAATGATGTATCTAGTGTTTGCTAGGTGTCTTCCCACCAAGTTTCATCTCGATCCCTCCACTCATAGCGTTTCCCAAGATTTCCGGTTGCCCCCTCCAGCTCCCCCCAAAAGTCACCGGATCCGGTCCGGATTTTAAGTACGTCGTCTGAGGCATGAGGCCTTTCCAAATATCAAGTTCCATCGAGATCCGATCACCCGTTCAAAAGTTATAAATTCCTCAAGGTTCCGGATTCCCCCTCCCTCCACTCCCCCCACAGTGCCCGAATCGGCTCGGTTATGTCAATGATGTATCTAGTGTTTGCTAGGTGTCATCCCACCAAGTTTCATCTCGATCCCTCCACTCATAGGGTTTCCCAAGATTTCCGGTTCCCCCCTCAAGCTCCCCCCCCCAAAGTCACCGGATCCGGTCCGGATTTTAAGTGGGTCGTCTGAGGCATGAGGTCGTTCCAAATATCAAGTTTCATCGAGATCCGATCACCCGTTCAAAAGTTATAAATACCTCAAGATTCCGGATTCCCCCTCCCTCTACTCCCCCCCCCCCCCCCCCACAGTACCCGAATCGGCTCGGTTATGTCAATAATGTATCTAGTGTTTGCTAGGTGTCTTCCCACCAAGTTTCATCTCGATCCCTCCACTCATAGCGTTTCCCAAGATTTCCGGTTGCCCCCTCCAGCTCCCCCCAAAAGTCACCGGATCCGGTCTGGATTTTAAGTACGTCGTCTGAGGCATGAGGTCTTTCCAAATATCAAGTTCCATCGAGATCCGATCACCCGTTCAAAAGCTACAAATACCTCAAGGTTCCGGATTCCCCCTCCCTCCACTCCCCCCCACAGTGCCCGAATCGGCTCGGTTATGTCAATGAAGTATCTAGTGTTTGCTAGGTGTCTTCCCACCAAGTTTCATCTCGATCCCTCCACTCATAGCGTTTCCCAAGATTTCCGGTTGCCCCCTCCAGCTCCCCCCAAAAGTCACCGGATCCGGTCCGGATTTTAAATGGGTCGTCTGAGACATGAGGTCGTTCCAAATATCAAGTTTCATCGAGATCCGATCACCCGTTCAAAAGTTAAAAATACCTCAAGATTCCGGATTCCCCCTCCCTCCACTCCCCCCACGGTGCTCGGATCGGGGAAGTGACTATTTCCAACTTAATCATTTGGGGTCCCTGATACGCTTGCCAAGTTTTATCATCCTAGCTTATCTGGAAGTGGCCGAACTAGCAAAACCTGGACAGACCGACAGACCGACGGACGGACAGAAATTGCGATCGCTATATGGCACTTGGCCGAAGGGCAAGTGCCATAAAAATGTGTTTACGACCTTCTTGAAAGTCCTTCCTGGGTTAAACAAAAATGATGTCGGGAACTGACCCAGCCATGTCCGAACCTGCCCCCGGTCTGGGGGCAGGTTCGGAGAAAAGTAGCTAATAGGAAAATAAGATTTGCAAAGAAAATGTTACAGGTAACAAGATTCTACAAACGAACAATAACAGCTAAGACATGATTCTGAACAATAATAAAAAAAAAAAAAAAAAAAAATGAATCGACAGACCGTAAAACAAAATCTTGGTATGCAAAAAAGCAAAAACGGGACTAACCTGCCCCCCTCTCCCCTACTTGTGTTAGGACGCAAGCTGTGCGGCTCTCCCTGGCGATAGTAGCTGACGGACCAAGTCATTCGGCCTTCTGTGAAGGGCGTCGATAATTGAACCCAGAAGGGAGGCCTGGTTGAAGCCAGAAGGAGCCTCTCATGACGGCGGAGACCTTTCATGGGCGCAAAGCCTTCTTTGAGAGTGCTCAGCCACGTTTTACCTTTGTCTCCGCGGAACTGCTTCCAGTCTGGTAGTGGGGCGGTGATCAAAGCTTTCTTCGCCAGGGTAAAGTTTTCTCTTCTCTTCTTCCCAAACCAAAACAGTCGGCGTTTCTTGACTGATGAAGTTGTATCGTCTTTTTGGAGGACCGTTTTCTTACTTCGTTGTTGCTGAGGCGGTCTCGGACTCTCCAAACTATCTCCTCCAGCTTTTTTGATCGATCAGGCCTCGAGTATGTCCTGTCCGGCATTTTGGGCTTACTGCTGAACAAAGTTCCCGAATCGAAAACGTCCAAAAAGACCCTTAGAATAGCTTACTATTTTGGAAGAGAGAACAGCAACTCTTTGTGAGCGTCTAGGTATAACAGCCCTTTCAACTGCGCAATATCCTCCACGAAAATTTGTACACCTACATCTTAGACCAGAACGTCAAAATTCCCGAAATTAAGCCGAATTGCGCCAACATGTGAAAGGTACAGACAGAGTTTTGTTCCGTCTTTTGTCAAGCTCTACAATAAATTAACAACCGTATGACAAATTTCAAAGATTTGCGACAAGTGTTTTGTACATATTTCGGCTAGCGAGTATTTTTATGTTGACGAAAAATTCAAATTCGGCTTCCACGTTGTGATAGTTTCTTTACGAATAATTTCAACTTTACTGTAAAAAAAAGTAAAAAATATCGTGCCCCTTGTGCTTAAAATAATGTTATTTTTAGTTACATCTTTGTATATTTTTGCAATTTTGTTCTACTTTAGCTTTTCTTATCAAATCCAAGTGTAGTGATATATAATGAAAGTTATAGACCGTTGGAGTTATAGACCGTTACAGAGCTCGTCTAAAATACAAACTTTTTGTATCATAAATTTTTTGGCGGACAGATTGTCCAAGGGATTCTTGAAAGTGATGATGGACTGACTCTGTACTACTTCAGGGAGTACTGCGTGCCCCCCCCCCTCCCACTTGTGCATTTCTTTGTATTTCAGCATTCTTTTACAAAGTACTTGTTTCTAGCTGTTATCCCTTTGCCACCGTTCCTGACGCAGCGGATGGAACCCCCTCCGCGAACAGTTTCTCCGCTTCTGGGGCTTAGACTGCAACCTCCAAGGACAGAAGAGACCCATGTTGCCATCGATAGACCCAAACCAAAAACAACAGGTAACGGAACTTTGTGCGTAAGAATCGGTGACGGATTACTAAATAGGCAGAGCAGGCACCTGTCTATGGGCCGCGCTCCTTTTAAGGCCTGGCTACAACCGATCATGACGATTCTCTGCTAGACGTACTCTCTAGGTATTATTGAAACAACGAATATATTTAATTTATTTATTATACCAGCATTTAATCTTGAAAGGAAATTACCCTGCGCGATACTAATCTTTCCGTTTCAGAAGTAAGTAAGTAATATATTTCTGACCCGCCATTTTAGAATGTAAAGTAAAATAAAGAAATTAAATAAAAAACAACAAAAAAACAATATACGATTTTTTATTCTTCGGACAGAAAAGAGTGTAGAATGTCATGCGCTCGATGGGCATTTGGCAGCGCCGACGAAATTCCCAAAAGTGTGACGCTGGCATCTTTAACTTGGAGCTGCTCCGTTAGCATGTGGCTACGGCATAACTTTGGCAGATAAGGCAGGTGCTTTGCATACCTAAAATAGCACTTTTCATCTTTTGCAACTACTTCCGTAGATCTTGCGCAACACCAGAGCGAAATAAAATGGAATGAGCGCAAAAAGAGCTGTCGCAAAACGTCTGTGATTGGCCAAAGAAGAAAAGGCACAGATGTTTTAAAAATTGGTTGATGTGGTAAAATAGACCGGTTAAACGAGGCTTTCCTGATAAGCTGGCGTTTGGTCCGTGTTTTACCGACTTAACAGCACTGGCACCAGTTTAAATCTTCGTCTCCTGCGAATCGCAAACATCCGCGTTAACCTGCTGGGGGATCACCTCTAAAGGACCACAAAAAATCATCGAAGAAACCAACGAAAATGGGGTTTGTAAAGCCCAACGAATACGCTTTTTCTTCGTCGATTTTTTGTGATGTGTATAGTAGAAACTGTCTACCTCTAAAGAATGATAAAAACTTGACGGTTACTTTCGTTCCAGAGCTCGGGAGGAGTGTTCCATGCCGGTCGCTTCAGGAAATTGATTGCCAAGGGTGGCTCTATCGACGAAGGGTGTCACGCAGTTTTCTAGGTGGAACCAGGTGGACAAAACGGTGGTACGTTTTGAGGAAGAATACCGTCTATGGGTATAAGGAACAAGAGGTAGGTATCCCTCGCTTTTTTAAGTGTATCGGAGCTCTCTCGTCGCACCTTTTGTTTTCCAGCAGTAAATTTATCAGCAATAGCCCACCCCCTCTTTCAGTTCATTACTTATAAACGACCCCCCCCACACACACACGCACAACACCAATACGCGGTCGTATGAGAAGTATTACGACAAGTCAATAGAATTAACTCCTCTATTACCCTAAAAGCACAAGGGCCAATAGCTAAACGAAATTAAATATATTACATGTCGCGTGAGTTGTGCTTCTTCGCTAAGATCTTGCCCCAGATCCAGTTTAGAAATACTTTGCTTCCCAGGACAAATTTTGTGTGTATTCCGAATTGCAGCTCAAATTCCGCTTGTCAGTGCGAATTTCGCTTTATTGTGCAAATTTCGCTTCGGATTGTGCATCTCCCATCGCATCGCAAATCTTAGTTCGTTTCACTGTTACTGTGCGTTCACACAGAGGAGTCGGGTGCGGGACTACATTTTCGCTGTAGTTTTGTAGCAGCTACAAAATCGCAACAGGGTTCCCACACGACGACTGGGTTCAGCTACAAAAGATGGCAAATAATTCAAAATAACAAAATGCGGGTTTTACTCAGTAGTCTGGGACCGAAGACAGCACGATAATAAAAATATGAAAACTAAATTCTCAATCTCGGGTAACGGTTCTGACGATGGATTGCGGGTCTATCCACCACTCTACCTGAGTCAAGAGTGGATAGTTGAATCAAGCGAGGGCCAAAGAAGTCATGAAGTTGACCATCTACAAATGTCATCTTGAACTCTTGAGGCATGTTAGATTCACCAACTGTCATCCACCTACGTTATCCTAAAATTGTCAATAGTCGTTTTCTTCACGGAAAATGATGCCATTCTCAACAGAAATTTAATTTTTCGTCGAACAAATTGAACGACAACAGACGAACGATTTCCATCATCGCTAGAACTTCGACGGACATCATAAAACGAAAAAGTAGTAACTACGACTACAGCTTTAAATAAAACAACAATAGCGCTACACCGTAGTTGAATAAAACGACATCTACGGCTGGTCGTCGACAATAATATATAACTGTTGATGAATCGAACGTGGCTTTGGAATTCCTGTTTGTATTGTTAGCCTACTACGACCAGCTAGCCTACTACGCTGATTCCGATTCTGACTTGCAAATATCCTTCTAAACACAAAGGGAAAAGCCCGTGATTCTTGAAAAAAACGTACATAATTTTTTGTTTCCGAATATATTTTTTGTAATTTCGTGGAAACGACTATAGGTATGATTGCACAGGATTTGAACTTATGCAGAGAAATCAGCCTAGTAGTTAATGTTTGTAGAAATAGAAAAAAGTACACTCCTTCGGGGTTTCGAAAACTAAGCAAAGGGTCAGGTTTACTCATAAACTTGGAACAAAAACAGTATAATAACTTGAATGCTTAATTCCACGACTCTCCCTTGCAGTAGTCGAACATATGACTGTCTTCTATTCGATGTTACACAAGCTGTATTCCAATACCCATCTTAGTACGTCAGTAGGTTCACTAAAGAGGCCTAAGCTTGCACCCACACTGAAAGCTGTAAAAGGCAAGCAACACTGAAAAATCAAAAGCTGCGTCAGCTAATTGCAGCCACTTCAGCTCCCATTTAGTATACTCATTAGTATACTTACACATTTGTCACTAGCTGTTCCTGTTGCCTTTTACTAGACAATGCGGTTGAAACTCTATTAACCGTTGTGATCTGAATCCAGTAAATGCTGTTGATCAGATACACTTAATTGAAACAGACCATCAGTACTAAAGTTGTCTGTACCTTTAGGGTCCGAGTTCATTATCTTATCTGTCTGCTCAGTAATTTCACTCTCGAAACCTAAAGCATGGCCCTATATCATCAGTGACAACTCAAGAAATAATTTCCAAACTGCCGACAAATTTCATCAATACTTGCTGTAAACTGGAAACAAGTGGCCATCAACTGACTCTTCACCAAATTTTAGATTGCTACGGTACCACATTCTGCTTAAACAGAACAAAAAACTTCTCATTTATTCGAAGTTTGGTACACTCTACCACAATTTCAATCTGGTTCAGTTTCAATGTTCCTCAAATGGATTGTTCTTACATCTTTAATCTCTTCTTCGAGTGGTTTCAGCTTGAGAAGCTTCTTGATAAACAAATCATGATGTTTGGCCTCCTCACGCCAAAGAACATCCTGCTGTTGTCGTTGTAGTCATTAAATAGGCTAGTTCCCTTTAGTGCCAATCACTTCTTTTCTAAGAAGCATCACTGAGCTTGTCCAGGACTATAGCCTCTGATAAAGGAAGAATATCTAGTGTTTGGAGCAAACTGCAAAATGTTCAGTAAGACTTCTCGTTTCTGACTGTCTGCAAACCAGAGCTGCTCCTTGGCTAGTTGATCCGTCCAACATCCTGTAATGAAAATAATATTTAAATCAGTAGCAACCACAGTTGATATTATCAAAAAACTTTGCAAGCACAGAGGAATTTTACTTTTAATAAAATTTAAATTAATTATAATAGATGTTTAATGTATATTTACTTTAACTGGTATAATCAGTGGCAAACAAATGCAGTGGAAACTTTCAACAAAAACACAATAATGAACACCAAAGGGGACGCAACCAGGTTACCCTATGAGAATGAATTGCCTTGCCGGCAAACACATCGCTACTGAGCTATGTGGCATAGCCTACAAACGCCTGACGTGTCTGTATACAATCTTCAGTAATTTAGCGTATAAAAAATAAGGCTTTATCAATAAACTGATTAACAGTTAGACTAAAACAAACACAAATAGCAGCAAGCATAATGTTACCACAACCAAAGGTCTCTGTTTATTATTTAGGCCTAAATTCAGCCTATAGTCAACATTGTTTGGTTTTCTTCTGCAGGAGGGGTACCCGATGAAAAATTTATCTCAGAATAGTACTATGAAGTAATACGAAAAACTAGCATGCAGTACTAACGATGCTACTACATGCTTCTACTTCAAGGCTACCGTGTTACTGCATACTACTATATGCTACTATTAGCAAGACTGGATGCTACTAGGATGTCAAGACAGGATGCTACTAGATACTACTACATAAGATTGGACCAGTCTGAGGCCCATTAAATGATAGTATTCTTTGCTATTACATAGTATTACATGCAAGTTTTTCTTACTACTACCATAACTACGCAGGCTACAAATTTTTCATTGGGTATCCAACCTCGAATTTATATGACCTCGAACTTGGCCTGAAAACCTTACAAGGAAACTTCTCTACAGTCTAAAACAGGTCCTGGGTCAGTCAGGGTTTCCTTCTTGACAGTTAGGACTTGACTGAAATTTCCTTCCATCCTTTTTAGGCCCGGTTCGAGATTGTGTAAATTTGAGGTTGGACACCCCTCCTACAATTAGTTTTTCTATTAAAAAAAATTAAATAGTGTAATGTTGACCCTTTGATTTAAGTTAGGGTAAACAATTCAGCCAGGAAATTTGCACAGAAATCGTGAATTAAAAAAAAAATCCTTATGCTACAAGTTTCACAGCTGGCTAGCTGCAGAGCTGGAAAATAAAAAAGGAAAAGGTGAACAGAGGACACCAGGTAGCTTCTGTAGGGTCAGTCTCGCGCACAGAACAGATTTTATCACAGCAGCTCACACACGACATGGCTCATACCTACAGTCTACAGTCCTACATGTATCCCTGTTGTAACAATACCCCAGCTAAGATGCTCCAAAATGACAAAATACATAATAAGCCAGCTCTAAAGATGAATGATTTACATTCAAATTTCAGTATTTAGTACTACAGTATGTATGCCATTCTAGCCTAGCTGTTGGTCTCAAAGTGATCTTACCTTCCTTCCATCCGCAACTCTGAAGCAACTTTCTCCTATGCTTTCAGGTAATTTAGGACCAGATCCCTCTGTTTGTGTTTCTTATACTGTTCTTTCCATATATAACTGGCTGAAATTTGACAGCTAACATAATTTTTCAAAAAATTAAATCCACTTTCCAAGTTTTTTGTGGCGCGATTTTGTAGCTGTAGTTGGATAAATCCAACTACAGCGATTCTCCGAAATATCGCAGCGAATTTGTAGCTTTGTGGTGCGAAATTTGTGGTCGACGAATAATCGGGCTATTCTGCGAATATTCGCGTCAGTGGGAACGCACAGTTATGGTTATAGTTCTATCTTATCTCTCCTAGATCATCTAGGAGAGAATTTGTCTTTTTGTGCAATTTCTAGTTGAAAATTTGAACCCAAGTAACGCGGATTCGGAAGGTCGAATCTGTCGTTTCGTCTCCGTGTATATATTTCGCCATCTTGTATATCGCACCTTTCTGGCGAATGTTAACGATCACGGACAAAAAAGAATACCTGCTCTGACTAGCTTTTTGGACCCGAAATAATAAAGTAGCCACAATCTGTAGTATCACTGACCCACTTATCTACAGCTGATGAACAACTCATAGAGATTCAACAATAATATTATGCATGAATGGAAAAGCATTATTTATGTTCCTTGGCGGATAAGCAGTTCTCCCGGAAACTTGGTAGAAGCAAATTTGTTTCGAAACTTACTTAGATTTTAGTTATTGGTGCAAAGGACGTGCCGAAAGTGCTAAAAATGTTTCTAAACTTTTTTTTTTTACCTGACAAGAACTTCGTCCGGAATCTGGATCAAAAATTTCGTACTGAACAAACTTTTTGAATCAGAGTATTTTATGGGTTTTCGACTAATGGTATTCCGGTCGTAATCAACGTTCAAGGTATTTTTTTATTCTTAACTCTTAACTATTACACTCACATTAATAACACAGAACTCTGCACTTACAATTATTACATGGTTTGAACCGGATAAAAGAATATATCGAATAGTATCCTTCCATAAAAAGAAAAGTCAATAAAACAAAATCGACCCAACGCCAATACGGAAGCGAAATCGATCAAAACAACAACAAAAGATTGTGGGAAGGGTAACAGAAAACCCGCGTCACCAGAGGAAAACACATAATCATCTGACCACAATCTAGGTAATCTGACCTTCGGACAAACACAACATGTTTACGGATCTGGCGAAGACAGAAAATTTGCAAGACCACGCCTGGATTAAGAATTTCAGTAAATGTTCACATTTGGGAACCCACCTTTGGGATTCCCCTTTTCGAGCTTGAGCCTGAAGAGGACCCTTGCCAAGAAGCACCGAAATAGCGCTAGAGTAAAACTCAAATGACGCGTCCGTCTAACGTAGTCAACTATGACTCGCAGTCTATCGACACTATGCCAGTAGTCCCGCACAGTGTAAGTTAAGTGCACTCTTATTTGTTTTGTTTTCGGGTCAGTAAAATTACTTACTTACTTACAGATTAAGCGCGCGAAGAGGAAGAAAAAGAATGTGAGTAGTTGAGTCTTGTGCAGTAGCTTCAGAGCGAAGTCATCGCGACAGCAAAGATTGACTAGAAGCCTGCTAAGCTCTCCAGCTAATTTTTACATTTTTCAGGACCAAAAGGCGGAAAGCCTGATCTGCTTGAACGGGTTCACTGTGACTCCGGTCATCGAGAAGTCGAAGAAGCACGTCTTTAAAATACACCATGCCTGTAAGTACCTCTCTTCTAAAATGCGGTAGGCGAACAGAGCAAGGGAATGCATGTAGTGACTAAACTCCTGTCAAATTAATATAATTGTTTGTTCGTTGGACGTTATTTAACTTCTGGCGACGCCCTCCGCGAAATGGATTGATGAAAACCATGAATATTCTTGTGAGACCCGAAGAACAAGTGTCTTTCAACAGTTGACTCCTCCCCTTCTACAAACAAGACAAGAAACTAATTAAAGGCGTCCAAAGTCGAGCAAACGAATCCGTTTGGGGTCTCCAGACACTACCTTACGGTCAGCAGTTGCAGAACATGAAACTGTCATTGCTCACTTACCGGAGAAAGATGGGGGGAGGGGCGTGGGGGTGGGGTTATTACTCCCTTCAGCCCAAACTGAATGGTAATCATGTAAAAATAACTGAAAACTTATACGATTCTCTTCGTCGACATTTTGGCTACTCTTGGCAAAGGTCTTCTTCAGTAAAAACAAAACGAACCTCATTCCAGGTTCGCTTCTTCTGGCTACAGCCTGAACATGACCCTTCCAAAAAGGGCCAAACAACGCTGAAGAAAAATCCTAGCAGACTTACCGGTTTTGAGTCATTTTTATATGAAAGGGAGGGGCATGCTAATGGGCTTAAAGTTTGAACTGGTTGGGACAATCTAGTTACCCGTCACTTATTCACTGAAATAGACTTGAAGACCCGATGAAAATGCGTTACTTCGTTGCTCCGCTATTCATGAATAATTGGTTTTCGAATAGTGGACTTTCCGTGGCAATTTGTGGTTCCTCTATGCGCTTGTATACACCTGTGATGTATGCTTGACGAAAAAGATTTACGGAAAATTTGTCTTTAGGCACTAAGCAGTCTTCAACAAGCTCACCACTGGCGAATGAAAAGCCGCGCTTGTGTCGAGATTGAAATTTTCCGCATATAGTAGAATTCGCATTGGGGGACGGCCCTAGACATTCTGAACGTCACTACTAGAGCATATAGTGGAAGAAAATTTTAGCAGAATACACAAAATTCAGTGTATTCAGCTATTTATCGAAGAATAAGTTGGCTTTTCAGTTAAACTTTAAACAACTCATTTTCAAATATCTCCCATCCTTCATTACTCCCGATTGGAATCAGGGGTCACTCTTCCTCTCTACTCAAGATGACTGTTTGTGATAAACAACTGTAACCAGTGAGGTACCATAGGCATTCAAAAAGGGGCTTGATCAAGAGTGGTGCACGCTACCATGAAGGAAGGACTGGAGCGCCCATGAATCACGAAACAATGATTTGTATTGCTTCCAAGTGCAATTTAAAGTAGTATACTTTTATTTGCATTTTGGAGGAGATTAAGATTTATCTGCTCAAAATTCCCGATCAGGTGACTCATCATAATGGGTATGTGCAGGACGTCTCACTCACATTTCCGATCTTTAGTGGCCCACTCTTTGTCCAGAACCTTCTTGAATGATTTTGGATATGGTGGCGGATGTTGTTGGTTTGGATACTTCTTTTCAAGGGTTGACGACTCTGTTAGCGAAGAAGCCTTTTCTGGCCCTGTTTTGACAGACTGTTTAAACAGGCTGGTTGAGTGGCACTGAGAAGGATTCTAGCAGATATTGAACAAACTTTGTGTGCCAGCATCATGTCACCACGGTTACGCCTGTGCAGACGAGGGTAGGGAGGTTGAGAGCCCATAGTCGATCTTTAAAACCGTCTATCTCCAAGATTTTTGTATGTCCTTCGTTGCTCTCCACTGGACTCCCACAATAATAATGATTTCGTATTTGTACATTTTTGGAGACAGTTGATGAAAATCGCACCGCCCAAAGTGTATAACGCCCAAAAATGCATGGCAACTCCGATAATTGAAGAGAAAACCTCGAATTGCAATTGCTTCATGAGAAGTTACAAATCTGGTCGCTGCAGACATAGTGCCTGATCCAAGAACGCTTATGAACTAATATGAACCCCTACCCTAGGCTAGTGAGTTATCAAGCAAAGGCTCCCGTTAACTCAGTCACTTTTTTTGGAAAGAATAGTCACTAGGCAACCGTTCTACGAAATCGCAGCCGAAGCACGGCGCTACGAGCATTTTCGGTATCAGTTACAGGAATCTGTCCACGGATCCCCCGAACTTTAGCTTTCTGTGGAAACTAGGATTAACAAACACTTGATGCTTGCAGCCAGTTCCTTTTTCTTCGCCTGCGAGACCCAAGAAGAATCTGACAGATGGCTTCTACGTCTTCAGTCGGCGTGTGTTCAGACAGGATCTGGTAGCTCACCGGTTCCGCGACGGGATTGTTACTACAGCGAAACTGATGACGATTCCGTTGGGGACGGCGAAAGGGAGGCAAAGTCACCCTCTCCTAGGAAGAAGCTACTGGGGATAACCCTCTCCCCGTCCATAGCTAGGTAAGCAGTGAGCTTAAACTGCTACTTGTGTGACAGGTGGCGTGCCCCTCAGGTTAACTGTTTGTTCTCATCGAATGGTTAGCGTGCTGAATTCGCAGGGTCGTTGGTTCGAGTCTCGGTGGTGCCGGCCGTTTGGTTTGGGGCAGAGTCAGTGTCGAGACTCTGTAACACAAGCCAAAGTCCACCCAGCTTCGGTGGGCACGTGGAGAGTCACAGGGAAGGTAACAGAAAGGGTGTGCGAATGCACTAGGGTGGCTTGCGCTCAACCGCTCACTTACTGGCTGAGTGCAGAGTGTCGGGAATCGGCACCGCCGGGTGTGGCTTGACAAGACTAATGTTGCACCTTCAACTTGTCTGACCTATCTTTACCCTCAAGTAAACATATAGTTTTTGGCTGTTCGACGCGTCTATGCGTAGTCGCGGTACAGCAGAGGTTTGGCTCTTTAACCCTTCTCTGAACTCGGAAGCTTCGGCTTAACCTCTTTTTCTTTCTATTGAAAAATAAATAGATAAAATAAAACCCTCAAATGGAAAGGAAAACTAACAAACTTAAAATCTGCTAACATCCAGTTGTTTCGCTTTTTGTTAAAAGTTACATATGCCACTTCTTCGGAGTTTAAAGCTCGTCGGAAATAATGTTCCTTGCTAACATTAGTCAGGAAATTGTGCATGCCAATATTCAGACGTGTTGGAAACCAATAGAATTTACGTTTTGTTCTTGTACCCGGTTGCGAATTTCGCATCCGAGTGGTGGAAATCGGGCTTCACTGGCTCCTTATGGGATTTTTCCTTCGATGTCGTTCTGTCGGCATTAGCATCTTTTCTTCTGCATATTTCATCTACTAAAATTCGTTTCCTTTCCAGGAGAAACCGGACACCGCCTGGTCTACCATCCAGCGCCAGCACTGCCGGCCTCAGCTTCTTTTCCTCCAAAACCCAACATGATAAAATCGCAGCAGCTAGTCTAGACCGAAAATATCTCAAGTTTCTATCACATGAGGACAAACAACCAGTTCCCACACCACAGTATAGGAGCTATCGAAAATTAAGCGCTGATCTGAAGCGGCAGCCGTCTAACCTTGGAATGAAGCCTGATCTTCAACCCTCTAGGATGACTAAAAGCGAGTCACCCCCCTTCCGGCCCCCAAGTATAGCAGAACGCAGGTTAGGGTCAGAACCACGAGGTCGAGCGTTCACTGAACCACTGCGTCTACACCTCCAGAAATCGCCCGACACATCTCCGCAAAGAAGTAACGTCTCCTCCCGGCGATCAAGTCTTGACCAGTCGCGGCGCCCCAGCTTCGAATCGCGCCGATCGCCCACCACTCCCACCGATACCTACGTGGGGGTCTCCCCGAATAAGATCTGGATTGACTCCCTCCGAAAGGGGAAGAAGCCCCCAGTTCCCCCGAAGAATCAAAGCCCGGATAGTGTAAAGCTTAAAAGTGCGGCGAATTACCAAAGTGTCAAGCTGCCTTTAACGCCAGATCATCCGATGCAATTGGCTTTCGAAATGACGCTGGATCACAAAAAGAACGAAAAAAGTCGATTCTTGTCTTTCACCTCGCCTAAGCTTGGGAGAAAAGTGGCGCCGTCTCCGGACGGATCGAGCAAGTTTCAGAGAGGATTTTTCGCAAATATCAGTGAGCGCAAGAAGAAGAAAAGCGGTGATAATTATGAGAATCTGACGATGTACAACAGTGGGAAGGAGGATCTTCAGACCAGGTATAATTTTTTCTTTGAACTTAATGTAGGCATCAGGAACAGTTAACCCTATCATCTCCTCTTGTTTTTAGCATAGGTCAGCCTAGCGAGTTCCTACGCTACAATCATGCATGGTAACCTAGTATGAAATAATGGACAGTAGTTGCGTTTTTTGTCGTTTGAAGTTACTTTCTAACTCAAAGGTCTCTGTTTAAATACCGTTTTTGGTCGCCCATCGTTGTCCTTCATACTCTAACCGTTGAAATTCGTGGGCTAGCACGTTTGAAATTTTCTTGAAACCTTTAGAAACGGCGACCGGGCAAGGATCGCCAGGTCGTAAAAGCACTAATTAAGCCGTTGAGCTTCGGCGGCGTTTAAAAATGGAAATTACGTAACCGTCTAAGCCAACTGTGAACAGAACTTGGATCACCAACGCAAATAGTGCGTTGTCTAATTTAGCTTCAAAGGTTAGATGCCTAACATGAGCTTGGTTCTATAACTCCGGCATCTCTCGGGATCGGTCTTAGCCGTCTTAGGCGTCTTTTTTCATCGACTACTGGTGTGGAAGCACTTAGTATTTTCAAAATGGACGTTTTCCGGCTTTCGCGTTTGAAGAAAATTGAAAGTTTCAGTTGAAAAGAAGTGATGTGTATATGGGGGTTTCCATTAACTGTAAATTTCTCGTAGATTCTTGTGCCAGTGTGTTAGTTTGGACAAATAAAAACCGGATATGGCTTTGAAGCAGCCGGTTAAAAAGAAATAGTAGTTGCATTTTTGCTTATACCATGATATCTGATACCATGGTCTAAAGTGGTTTTTGCAGTTATCGTGGTATCTGATACCACGGTCAAAAGGCGTTTTTTCAGCTATCGTGGTATCTGGCCAGTTATCGTGGTATCAGATATTCAGATACTACGGTCCGACCGTGATAACTGGTCGTGGTATCTGAGAAGTCATCTCACTTTCATCAAATTTTGTCAGATTGGTGAGAAAGAAGTTTAGCACTTAGTGATGTAACTGGATATCTGTTTTTCTTTTGGAATGACTTCGAAAAGTGCAATTTCGGCAATAATCGTTTTTGCAGAGCACCGTATATCAGATACCACGATAACTGCGAAAACGAGTAATTGCAGATCCAGTTACCGTGGTAACAGATACCATGGTATCAGCAAAAACGCAACTAGTGAGTACTGCTGATTGCACCGTGGTTTCTCGTAGATCCTTGACCCGACACGACTCTTTCTTCAGTCGCAATAAACCTGAACCCTCTCCAAGCTCTAAGGGCAGTGACAGCCCTAGAAGACCGCCTATCCTTCCTCCATCTCAGAACTCAGATGAAGCGGGGCCGCTGTCACCAAGGTCCTGCAAGGTATGTGATATATTTTTTTCTTTCTGAAATGTGCATTTCGGATTGCCATACACAAGATGCGCAGTTTCAAAAGATGCGAGACTATTTCTTGATGTTAAAAAAATTCTGTTATGAGCTTTTTAAGTGTTACTTTTTGTAAAAACAGAACCTTTAGAGATTGGTTACACTTGGCTCATTTCATGGCCTTTTGGTTTTCAAAAGTAGAAAAAGAACAAGATACAACTAAATCTGAATGTTGTCGTTTGAAATTCAGGAGATCAGTTAGAGCAAGACAGTGTGTATAATTATGTTACAGGAACATAATTGACCCCTAATTGCAGTCTGCTCATTATACACAAGCTGCCACAAAGCCCATAAAATCTCACGTCCTCTAGGGATTTTCAGTTGTTTGTGGAATAGGCTGGTGTTTGAGCCCAGTCTGACCAAGCTCGCAATTCGAACATTCAGCTGATCAGGTTACATTTGGGATAGATTCTAAGCCTCTCCCGAATTCAAATTGTCTGCTTCCTGATTTTTTTCTTCTTCTAATCTACACAGAGGTAGGTGTAATTTTCATGCGGGAACGTATCCTACCGGCTTTTTGTCTAATTTGTCGACTTCGTACTGGAAGTTAATAGACCTTTAAAGTTTAATCTAGCAGGGCTGAGACCCGGCAGTCCAGTGACGTATCACTGATTCACTCACTTGAATAGGTCTGAAAACTGGATAAAAATGCGTTACTTCGTTTGCCCGTTATCCACAGAAAACCGATTTCATCAGACGAACTTATTCTTTCGGATTTGTGGCACCTCTATGTGCTTGTCCCTCTACGCTTGAAATATTTACCAACTACAAATGTAAGCCATTGCCTAAAACTAATGCCCAATTCCTTGCAAGTCATATCTTAACATTATCTTCTCCACACGTGTCACAGTACATGCAGGCCTTTGTTGAAATTCAAATTCTCCGCGTCATGACAAATTTTAGTTTATTGTGCAAGCAGCGCAAAATCTGAATGTTATTACTAGAGCCCCGGGTGAAAGATTGCAAGATCCCTTAGATGAGTCAAAATATGTCAGTGTAGGCCTATTCAAGTATCAGATTTGAAAATAAGCTATCTTTTCAGTTAAACTTTAAAGGTTTGCTTAAAAACGCTCAGATGCGGAAACTCACTGACGAATCAGTAATATACTCCAACTGGTTTGAAGAGCCAGTAATAGTGCATTACTCCGTTACTTCGCTATTCCAGAATAAGCATGTTATTCTGTTTGGAAGATCTTTCTGATTCTTAGTGCCTCAGTGTTGCCCCCGTGAAAAATTCCCCATAATCATCACTTCATCGAGCATATACTTGAAATAAGCGCTAGCAATAGCGATGGTGCCTCGCTCCGCTATTTTCTAAAATCAGTTGCGTATGAATAGCTTACGTAAGTATTCATTTTTTGCCCCAGAAAGCTACCATACTGGAGACGAATAGATACTGAGAAATGAACTATTCTGACGCGCGGAAGGACACTAACCAAAGTCAGTTGCTTCACGACACGAGATGGTGGAGTTATGGATTTTGGGCTTCTCAGAAATGAGAAGCCCGTCCCAGGTGTTCTCAGCCTCGCGCGCCCCTTGGTTTTGATGGCAAAAATTGGAAACTTGCATAACCAGCATTTCTGTCCAAAGATTACCTAGCAATAGATGGGAGCTGATCTGCTTCGATAGAGTAAACAATGGAGAATGTAGAGAACGGTGTAGTGCTGCTTGTGTCGACACAAAAATTACACAAGTTCGAAACTTCGGAAACGAGTGTAGAAAGAACGAGTAGGGAAAAATAGGGAAGCAGTACTATAGGTAAGACTTCAAAGTTTAACCGAAAAGGGACGAGATAAGAAAGTCTAGTTACCCAAGACCTATTCACTTAAATATGCTTGAAGACCCGATGAAAACGCGTTACTTCGTTGCTCCGCTATTCACGAATAATCGATTTTCGAATAGTGGACTTTCCCTGTCGGAATTTTGTTATCTTTATGCGCGTGTACCTGTGTTGAATGCTTGACGAAAACGATTTACGAAAAGTAAGTGTCCACACAGTGAGCTACCTTCCGCTAGCTGATCACTGACCACTGAAAAGCCGCGTTTGTGAGATTCAGATTTTCCGCCGCATAGTAGAATTTGCGTTCTGGGTACGGCCGTAGATATTTTGAGAGCGTGTTCCACCCTTCTAACAATAGTTACTATTAGTTACTATTTCCGTTCCATCCTCACAAAAAGTTACTACGCTGACCGTTCCAACCTTGTCGGAATAGTAGCTAATAGTTGCTATTTGCTTACCATGCTCGGGAGCGTAGTAACTACTCATCTCTGTAACATGATTGGCCGGATTCGCCCCTGGCGTGAGATCCTGCTGGAAAATAGAAAAATCGTTCCAGCCTTGACGGCAAAAAACAGAATTCGTGACGTCATGCGTAGTAACTACGGTACGTAGGATGGAACACGCTCTGAATGTCACTACCAGAGCAGATAGTGCACAATCAAAAATTCCCGTAGCAGGATCCAAATAATTCAGTGTGTTCAGTTAAATGATACAAAAATAAGTCGGCTTTGTAGTTAAACTTTAAACAAAGAAATATAATACATGGTTTAAACCGTGCTAAAACTCCGCGATGGTTGTCGAGGAGACGCACTGCCTCAAGGGTCAGGCTTGCACTTGGTTGATTATCTTCTTTTATTTCGCAGCCAACCATGGGTATATCAATGATCGGGAAGCAACGCAGGACTCCAGGAGTGAACGGAGTGGATGTGTTCGTATACAGCCCTCCGGCTACTCCAATGTCCCCCACTACCCCTAACGTCGAATGCGAGGTAGCAAAAACACCTGACTCCACCACTCCCACAGTTGTCCACCACAGGACTCAGCATCAGTCGAGAAGAGAATCAGGTGAGCGCCTGTCTGTTAAAGTTTTCCTACGGGGCGTGTCGGTCCCAACAAAAATCGTCCCTGGTTGGTTTGTCCAGATCGTAGCTCGACATGACCAATCACAAACAACGTGAGGGGTAGGGCTCAACTATGAAAAGACTCTCCATTGGAAGATTGGATTTGCCTTGATTGCTAAGTGGAACTAATGTGGAGCGAAAATAGGGCCGTTAATGGCGCTTGAAGTCCGGATAGGGATAGCCCCAATAGACCTGATGAAAATGCATTATTTCGTTCTTCCGCAATTAATATAGCCTAATCTGCTTTCATCGAATATACTTCTTTTTTTCTGATTTATGGCACCTCTATGTGATTGAATCTCTATACTTGAAATATTTAGCAACTACAAAGGTAAACGATTTAGACAAGAGCTACTAACACTTTTTGGGATCCCAAAACGTAAGTGGAGGGATACCTATGACATCGCAAAAGTTGTCCGTCTGTCCATCCCTCCGTCCGTCTGTGAGCACGATAACTCTCGAAGGGAATGAGATATTTTGATGAAACTTTGTGTGACGATTCTTTGGGTCAAGAGTAAGGTCGAGTTCGTAGATGGGCCCTGTAGCCCTATTGGGGGTGGGGGAGGGGGTCCAAATTAAGGGACAAACAAAATATTTTTAAACAGCTAATGTGGTAGTCGATTATGGGGTAAGAAGACATGCTGAGCACGATGGTGAAAATCATTTTCTCGCCTGACAAGTAGTTCGTCCGGAATCCGGCAAAAACGGATAGTTTGTTAAAAGTAAAACTTTCAATTGAAGTTGATTAAATGTTTGATTAAGGGGTAAAAGACATGCTGATCATGATGGTGAAAATCATTTTCTCGCCGGACAAGTAGTTCGTCCGGAATCCGGCAAAACCGGAAAGTTGGTTGGGTTTGGTTCATTTGAAGTTGATTAAATGTTTGATTTAGGGGTAAGGAGACATGTTGAACACGATGGTGAAAACCATTTTCTCGCCTGACAACTAGTTCGCCTGGAATCCGGCCAAAACCAGAAAATATGTTAAAAGCAAAAGTTTTATCTGAAGTTGATTAGATAATAGATTCGGGGTAAGAAGAGACGCTGTGTCCGTATATGACAATCATATTTTACACGGACAAATAATTAGTCCGGAATCCGGTTGTACCCGCATTTTTTTTTAAGTCAAAGTTTTATTTGAAGTTGATTAGATGTTTGTTGATAGGGATAAGGAGATACGCTGGATTCGTTTCTGAACTTTCTTTTGTTGCTGGACTAGTAGTTCGCTCGAATTCGGGCGAAACCACAAATTTGGCAGAAGTAAAGCAGGAAGTTTCGGTCAGTATCGTCAAAATAGATATGGCTTATAGAGGTATGGATAGATAGATATATAGAATATCTGAACTTGGTTTTCTCTGATGATTAGCCTGGCGAAGACTGGATTTGGCTAAGACAGGACCCAATTGTCTGGATCAAATCTTAGAATTTTGCGATGCCATCGACACCTTTGGTCTTGTTATGATTAGGTAGTAGAAAGTAGACGAGAACGTCACAAATCACCCGCCGTCCAAAAATGCGATTCGGACCTGGAAATAGGATATGTACTTCCACTCAGGTCTCAGCATTTCCGGCATCACTTCGGACCATCTAAGGCCAATTCTAACTTCCAAGTCTCAGCCCAGTAACTCCACTCGGTTGATCCCTAGACGTGAAGCACTATTTCCGGTACCTCCCTCCAACCCCCCCACCGCGGCCGAATCTGGTTCGGACTCGTGAAGGGATCATCTAAAGCAGTGGTTCCCAACCTTTTTCGTACCGCGTACCCCTAATCAAGGTTCGAAAAGGTCGCGTACCCCCTTTTCAGAACGTGAAAAAGGTGGTAGTTATTATCATAAATGATAAGGCATACGTGTGTAAAAAAATATACAAAATCGATGAGGCAGTCACTAGAGGCTGCCTTGTAGCAAAACGTTGGCAAATGTCGGCCCGACGTCGTTAGCCGCATATCTTTTACAGTCAGCCTGTGTCGGTGTTTGGTTGTTCTCAGTGCTTTCATCAAGCTTCATCGCAAACTTTTTCGTTAGCTTAATTCGCAACCTGAATGACAATATCACTTTCAATGTCTTCCATTCTTCTTGAAACAATGTTGTTTGACACATGAACAGATTTTACGGCAGTAGGCTAGCTGTTTTTGAATCAACGTTATTTCACTGACTTTCACTAGGGCTTGTAATCAGAGGCGTCACGCACGGATTGACAACACCCATACCCCCGAAAAGGTCGGCCAGACGATCAAAAAGAAAAGAGTTGGCGCGAAGCTCCGCGACTTTTCGTAAAAGTAGTTACCTAAAAAAAAAAAAAAAAGTATGTAAAATTGACCTGTCGGCCAGTAAAAATTCCTAAAAGCAGTGAGTTATAGACTAAACCAGTTTTGGTTCCTTCGAGTACCCCTTGCAAGGGTCTCGCGTACCCCTTGGGGTACGCGTACCACCGGTTGGGAACACCTGAGCGAAAGTATCTCTCTTACCATCTATCAAGTTACTCGAGTCTGAGCATTTTAAGAAGATTCCCCCAACCCACCGTGGTCGGATCCGGCACGCACCATAAAATTTGTCATCCATGGCAGATGCTGTCGATACATTTCATTTAGGTCGCTGCAGTCGTTTCACCTCTATGCGAGCCACGCCAATCATGACTCAAAGCATAAACGTCGCATCCCTGATATCCCGACCATCAACTATGACTGGAATCGGAGCATAGCTGATATGCAACTTCACCCCCCCCCCCCCCCCCCAATCTACCGTGGCCGGACCCAGTCCGGACGCCAAATGACAAATCTAGGTTTGGGCACCCACATAAGCGAGGCCGATGAAACTTGGCAGGCATATCAGGAACCCGACCAGATTAAGTTGAAAATAGTCACTTGCCCCGATCCGACCATCTGGGGGGGGGGGGGGGGAGGGGGGTGGAGGGAGAGGGAATCCGGAAAACTGAGGAATCTTTAACTTTTGAACGGGTGATCGGATAATGAATCTCGATACTTAGAAAGACCTCGTGTCTCAGACGGACCGGACCAGATTCGGTGACTTTGGGGGAGTTGTAGGGGGGAACAGGAAATCTTTGGAAACGCTTAGACTGGAAGGATTGGGATGAAACTTGGTTGGAAGAACAAGCACAAGTCCTAGATACGTTATTGGCACAACCGGACCGGATTCGGGCACCGTGGGGGAGTTGGAGGGCGGTTATGGATTTCTGGTGACTTCCTTATGTGCTAGGACTATGAAACTTGGCCAGCGTGTCAGGACCCGAACAGAATGACTTGGAAATAGTCGTTTCCCTGATCCGACCATCGCGCGGTAGTGGAAGGATTGAATTTCAGGTCTTAGATATGAACACCATCGTGACATCCTACCGGAATTCGCCCCCCTTTCTAACAATCGAACACGTCGTGCAAAAAAACTTAAGGGACTCGATCCACTCCTTCAACCACCACCCACAAAATCAAGTCAACGCTACACAACGTCGTTCGTACCATATTGCATTCGTCATCACAACCTAGAAATATAAGGAATAGAAAACAATGAAGCATTTTGACACGATATGAATTAGGTGTAGATCGTGTTATTTTATGTATTTCATGACGCGTATAAATTGCTGACCTCCCAGGTTATTTTTTTCCTTGTGTAACGATATTGGACAAATAAAAAATGATTTTGATTCTGAATCTAGTGGCATGCTTAACTCCTGAACGGGTAATCTGATTTGAATGCAAGTGGAACGAGCTATGGTCTCAGATATCCCATTTCAAGTCCGGATCAGATCCGATACTTTTGGGGGAGGGGAAGTTGAAGGGGGGCACCGGAAAATCGGTTAAACGCTTGGAGTCGATGGATTGGGATGGAACTTGGTGGGGACAACAAGCATTGGGCCTAGATACGTAATTGACAGAGCCAGATCTTATCTTGGCTCCTTGGAGGGAGTTTAACGGAATTCGAGTGATCGCGTGTTAGGAAAGTTCCAGATGTGCTAAGGATGACGAAACTTTGCAGGCAAATTAATGACCCGAAAAAATCGACTAACGAACCCGACACAATGCCCTAGGAAGACTTCCGTTCCTGAATCTGACCATTTTGGAGAGAGTGAGAGAAGGGGAATACGGAAATTGACTTCCGTAGGTTGCCAACGGGTGGTCCGATTTGAGTTAAACTTTATGGGTGACCTACCTATAGACATGCAGAATGTGCGTTCGAACCACATATGGCCACGGTTGGGGGAGTTAGAGGGGGGTTCCGGAAACTGCCATAACAAGAGCTATTCATATGGCACTTAATACGAGTAGGCGGTGCAAGAAAGTAGAAGAGAACGCCACAAAATACACCCGGCATCCAAAAATGAGGTTCGGACAAAGAAGCCTCGGATCATCTGGGGCAAATGACTGTTCTAACTTCCAAGTTTCAGCCCAATAAATTCACTCGTTTGATCCCTAGACGTGCCACGCGATTTTCGGTACCTCCCTCCAACTCCCCCTGCCGCGGCCGGATCTGGTTCGGACTCGTGAATGGATCATCTAAAACATCTTCTCTTACCACCTATCAAGTTTCACCCGAATCTGAGCATTTTTTTTACCCCCCCCCCCCCCAACACACAGTGGTCGGATCCAGTTCGGACCCTAAAATATGTCATCTAGGGCATATGCTCTCACTACATTCCAAGTTTCACTAAAATTAGGCTGCTGCACTCTTTTGAGACCCCTATGCTAGCCACAACATTTTCAGGACTCCCCCTCCAACTCTCCCTACTGTGGCCGAATACGACTTGAAAACATGAAAGTCGTATCTCTGACATCTCCTGTTCCCGTCGATCAGGTTCGACTGGAATCGGAGCATAGAATATCTGCAGATTTCCGGTTCCGACCCCCCCCCCCCCCCCCCGACACCGTGGCTGGATCCGGTCCGGACGCCAAATAACAAATCTAGGCCGAATAAACTCAGTAACGTCCAACTTGCATCTCATTCTGACATCCATTTGGTTTGTGCGCATGTCAAAGTTTCTGGATCCCCCCCCCCCTAACTCTAACTCTCTTGTTCGAACTTACATGTATACGTCATCAGTTCTTATCACCCATTAATTAACCCACTCAAATCGGACAACCCGTTCGCAAAATACGGAAGTCAGTTTCCTTATTCCCCTTCGCTCACTCCCCCAAAAATGGTCGGATGCAGGAACGGAAGTTTTCCTACAGGGGACTGTGTCGTGTTCTTAAGTCAATTTGGTCGGGTCACTAATGTGTGGGTGCACTAAGTTTCATCGTCCTTAGCACATATGAAACTATTCTAACTCGCGATAACCGGCATTCCCCTCCAACTCCCCCCACAGAGCCCCGATACGATCTGCCTCCGTCAATTACGTATCTAGCCCTAATGCTTGTTCTCCGCACCAAGTTCCATCTTAATCCCTTGACTCTAAGCGTTTAAGTCCATTCAAATACACGTGATAAGAATCATCTTGCTTTTCAGTTAAACTTTACCATTATCACCTTGGCTCTCAACTTCAAGGAAAAGCGAGTCATTACTTTCGGTTTTGCAGATACCATGGTATATGTTATCGCGGTAACTGGATCTGCAATTAGTCGTTTTTGCAGTTATCGTGGTATCTGATACTACAGTTGCTCTGCGAAAACGACAATTGACGAAATTGCGGTTTTCGGAAGTCATACCAAAACAAGACCAAAGGTTTCGATGGGATCCCAAAAATCCAATATTTGATCTAGACAATTGGGTGTTCTCTAAGCCAGGTCCATTCTTCGCCAGGCTCCTTGAAATTTTTTAATATCAAAATTCAGAAACAGATTAAGGCCAAATAGCTAATCATATATGAAAACCAAGTTCAGATATGGATTCAGCATGTGTGTTTACCCCTAGAAGTCATATCTACTTTGACGAAAACTTCCTGCTTTACTTCTGCCAATTTTCCAGTTTTGACTGAATTCCGTAACTACTTGTCCGGTGAAAAAAGAAAGCTAAGAAACGAATTCAGCGTATCTTCTTTCCCGAATATCGAACATCTAATCAACTTCAAATACAAATTTAACTTATAACAACTTTTCCGGTCCCATCCATATTCCGGGCGAACTATATGTCCGGGTAAAAAATGATCGTCATATAAAGAACATCTCACCAACTTCAAATAAAACTTTGAATTAAAAAAAATCCGGTTACAGCCGGATTCCGGACTAATTATATGTCCAGGTAAAAAATGATTGTCATATACAGACTCAGCGTCTCTTCTTACCCCTAAATCTGTCTTCTAATCAACTTCAGATAAAACTTTTGCTTTTAACATATTTTCCGGTTTTGGCCAGATTCCAGGCGAACTAGTTGTCCGGCCAGAAAATGATTTCACCGTCAGCATGTCTTCTTACCCTGAAACCGAACATTTAATCAACTTCAAATGAAACTTTTACTTTTAACCAACTTTCCGGTTTTTGCCGGATTCCAGACTTACTGCTTTTCCGGCGAGAAAATGGTTATCACCATCGTGCCCAGCTTGTCTTCTTACCCCATAATCGACTATTGTTTAATAGTCGATTTATGTTTAAATTTATTTGTTTGTCCCTTAATTTGAACCCCCTCCCCCACCCCCAAATGTAGGGCTACAAAGCCCATAGACGAACTTAACCTTACCCTTGACCGAAACAATCCTCACACCAAGTTTCATCAAAATATCTCATTCCCTTCGAGAGTTATCGCGCTTACAGACGGACGGACAACTTCTGCGATGTCATAGGTATCCCTCCACTTACGTTTTGGGATCCCAGAAACGACTTTAAACCGTTGTATCAGATACCATGGTATCTGCAAAACGCAATTCTTAAAATGTAATCACTCAAACACTTTCTATAGCGAGCTTTGGCTCGAATAGTACTTACACTAACTAATTCTTTAACGTGTTTCAGCGGAGGGAGCACCCGCGGACTCCAGCCACCGAATTAGCTTGGAATATCCACCTGTATTTGAGCCGGGGACTTATTCTCTGCAGAGGAAACTCCCGCCCCGACCCGCCCCAAGGACTAAGTTCTTTAGTACGGATCTGGAGAGCAGATCAAGTGACGTGTGAAGGGCTTGTCCTACTGGTGATTTTAACGCCATTATGGGATGCGCAGCAGTTGTTGCAACGAATGGAGCTGTGATTGATGGAACCGAAAAAATTGGGCTTTGAGCGGTGGTAAAAACTGCAAACGTTGAGGGAAGCGTGATTGGAGGAAGAGAGGACGCTAGTGAAGGAACAGGGACTAATGATATGGCGGAGGGGCAACTCTGCCGAACGCTACAGGGAGGAATGTGAAATGCAGCTTGAGATTAGAGTTAACATCCGTATGTAAAAAGCTAGTATGTATTTTATATAAATTATCGATATTTTTAAGAAGCGATTGAAATTAGAACAAGAAAGGAGATACACCAACACAAAGATCGGTATAACTATGGTAATTGCGCTAAATTTTTACGCTATTTATGGCACTTTAGTCGAAGAGATTGTAATGTCTGTCCCAGTTCTGCTAGTTTCGGGCACTTCGCGGTAAGCGCAAGCCCGATTCTCAACAAAACCTTCTTTTCCCGGATCCGAGCATCCGTGTGAGGGTGGGTGGAGGAGGAATCCAGGACCTTGTGACTCGCGTAAGTTGCGAATGGATGATCAGATAGAACTTAATGGGTGGTAGGAGCAGAAGCTCGAAACATTCCCTTTCTGTGTCCCGTACCCGATCCGACGATGGTGGGGGAGTTCGAGGGGAAGCCCGGAAATTTGAGGGACCAAAGGGAGGGATAGTGACGAAACTTGGACGGTTCAAGTCATGGGCCACTTATGACCTCGATCGGAGACGACCTGTGGGGTGGGCGAAGGCATACCGATATGTCTTTACAAATCCGCTCCGAACAAAACTTGTTCTGGCAACTCTGTTCTACTTGTCGTTTTCTGCTTCGAACTCCAACTAGCAAAATAATTAGAACTGTCATCAGACTATGCATATAATTTAGTATCAAACTGATAGAAGTACTTCTGTGGGGGAGACGACGGGGGGGGGGGGGGGGGGGGGGGGAATTTATGGGTGATGGCAAGTGGAAGTTTTGTGAAACTTGATTTTACCCACCTTTTGCCGAAGATTCACAGGTCCCAACTAGATCCAGCGGTTATGGGGAGAGTTGGACGGGGGAGGATACCCGAAATCTTGCGGCTCACTTAACGTGCATGAGGGGTCGGCACTGGACTTGATGGGTAGATGCATTTACGACATCCGGACCGGATCCGGGAACTTGTATGGTGGAGTTGGATGGGGATCCTGGATTCTTGTTACATTCATAACTCCCGAGCTGTGATCCGAACCGGATGGAACTTAATGGTTGGCGGGAGTTGATGCCCTAGTTCTTCCACTGTATATCCTGAACGTATGCGACCCTTAGTAAAAACACATGGACTACTAACCCTTGCAAGTGCCATTTGAGCATTTAGCTCTTGTTTTTAAACTATTTATTGTAGTACATTTAGACCGTGTCCCACCCTACTTACCGTAGTTACTACACATGACGTCACGAATTTTGACTTCTTGGGGTCAAGGCTGGAACGTATTTTTAAATTTTCGGTAAAATATCACTCCACGGAGTTGTCCGGCTAATCACGTTACAGAGATTTCGTAGTTACCACGCTTCCGAGTCCCATAGAGAGCGATTTTTGTAGTTTGTTGTGTTTTTTCTTGTTTTGTTGCCATGACCCCAAAGGTTTTTCGTGCAATAAATTCATTCATTCATTCATAGTAAGCAAATAGTTACTATTAGTTACTATTTCGCGAAGGTTCGAACGGTCAGCGTAGTAGCTTTTCGTGAGGTTGGAACGGAATTACCAACTAATAGTGACTATTGTTAGAAGGTGGAACACGCTCTTAATGTGTGACAATCTCTCTGTGTGACAATCTCTCAAACAAAATCATTCAACCTTCTGTTTTGTGCTAAGTTAACACATTTATCACAATTTACCTGGAATTTTGCTGATTTTAAAGCTGAGGAACTTAGCTATCATAATCCAATAGTCTTTGCGTTTTATGGACAGAGCATTATGTGGGAACTATACTCTTCTTGCTCTATGACGCTAGATAGCTTTTGGATGTCTTACGAGTTCCCTTAAAACACTTCACTTCGAACCCTTTAAGACTCTCAACAACACAACCACCGCCAAAGCTACGGTCCCCGCTGCCGCAACATACTTGAGGACGTTGGATTTCTCTTCATCAGCTTTTGGTTTCTTTTCAGTAACTGGCACCACCATAGAGTGTATCCGACGCTTGACCGCACAGGTAGTATCGGCCAAGGCGTTTAACTTATTCTGGAGGACATTCGAAGGGGCGGGTGCCTTGACTTCAATTTGTCCATCTGAAATAAGGGAGGGGATTTAGTAGAGTTTGTTTACAAGTCCGAATTACCCACGGACTCTAGTTCGCTCTCTCCAATCATGGAGCGAATCTACAGTAATACCGAAAGGTTGCAATACGACTATAATAAAAGAAAAGGCCGGGGGACGATACAAACTACTTGACAGTCTTGACGAATCCCACAATGATAAGGTAAGATATCAACCTCTTTTTTCGGATGTAAATTTTAAAGCAAAAACCAAAAGTCTGACGAAAGAATATAAGTCGGGAAAGTATTCATCTCCAAAGTTTTATTTTTTTTTTTTTTTTTTTTATTGTAACCCTGAGAAAACTGCCGAACTGGAAGCCCTTTTATCTTTGCTGAAGTTGTCAGTTATGGCTATAACCGAGGTCCATCGACAAAATGATGATTTGTTGAAGATTGCTAATTATAGTACATTTCTAAAACTTCGACCCGATGACCACCCACTAGGTAAGAAAGGGGGCGGTGCTGCTGCTTATATACATGATAGTATACAAGCTAATGTAATCGAGATGCCTTGTCTTGATAAATTTGATGAGATAATGTGGATAAACCTTAACCCTAAGCGAATTTCATGCGATGCATTCAATCGTCCTGCTTTTCTGGAGAAATTGTAGTTAACTGCCGACTACGTGTCTGGGAAGTACCCGAATAGCGGTATTTTTATAATGGCGACGCAAATGACCATAGGCTAGACCACATAAATAGAAGCTTAGGTTTAAAGCAGATAGTGAGAATTCCGACCACTAAAGGTGGAACTACTTTAGATGTAATGTTTACAAATGATAAATATCAAACCCCTGTGTCTGGATCCCCGTTCGGTGGTAGTTTTATACTCTTGAGCTAAATCCCATTAGCAGTTTAAAGTTACATATAATACTACAGTAACCACTTCAAACCGATTACCGACGAAGGACTGCTAACGTTCGGATACTGGATATCAAGCGAACGCTGGGATCAAGTCTATAACGCTAAGGATCCTGAACATTAGGCAACTTATTTCCAGCAGATTCTGCTTACCAAATACAAAGAACGCTTCCCGGAAAAAATTTCAAAGCATTTTTCATCTGATTGCCCATACATTTGCCCATTGCCCTTGCATTTAAAAAGCTTGATTCGGAAGAAAAGGCGCTTTTTCCAATAAGGCAAACGCGACCAGGCCTCGAAGCTCAAAAATAAGATAATGATCCGACAAGCTGCTTCAGACTTTTACAACAAAATGGTAGGCGATCATTTCAAATCGAAACCGTCACAGTGGTATAAACATGTTAAAAATATGACTGGTAAGAAGAAGCAAGGAGTTGATTTTAACCTTGAAGAAGATGAACTGAAAACTGCTAACGATCTGAACGCCCATCTTGCCAATGTTGTGCAGTCTCTACCATCTCTACTGAAAAAAAAATCCCCCAACCACCCCCTGATTTTACGGATTTTCCTATTATTACCCCTGGTGACGGGGTAAACTAAAAAGAACTAGTTTAACCACAGTTGATGTGGCCGTGTGACCCGTGGATTTAATAAATCTTTTCAAGATAAAATATGTAACCCCCTATCTCATATTTATAATGAGATAACAGAAACGGGTGAATATCCTTCAATTTGGAAAAATGGTTCTGTTACCCCTATACCGAAGAAGGAGGCACCTTTTGTATTACAGGTGTTCGTCCGAAAACATTAACGCCAGGTTTCAGCAAAGTATACGACCAATTTTTGACAGTGGTTGAAATCGGACTTATCGACACAAGGCAGTTCGGAATCTACCACGGAGATCCACACCCCATTATTTGGTAAGTGTGATCGACGAGATCCTTAGAAATCTCAACCTGCCTGATCGATGGCTTAACCTTATTGCTATTGACCTGAAGAAGGCTTTTGACCTGAGGCACAGTGCACTTTTGAAACAAATGATGGATCAGTTCAAAGTAGACCCATTATTGGCGCGAATTTGTGTCTGGTTTCCTTTCCAATAGGACCCAACAAACTAAGTATAAATCGACGTATTCAGATACTCTCCCTGTTTTCTGCGGAGTGCCTCAAGGAACCCTGCTTCGGCCACTATTTTTTTTTTTGGTAATGGTGAATGACCTTGCCACTTCTTTACCTGGTCGCTGGAAATACGTCGACGACCTGTCCCTTCTTGAAATATGTTTTAGGAACATTAAAAGTAGAACTAAATCTCTTATAGACGACATTTGCGAGGAAGCAGCGTCTGGGGATATGACAGTTAACATGAATAAACCAATTGTGCTTATAGTAAACTTCCTGAAGACCAGACCTGAGTTCGAACCATCACTCTCTAACTAAAGAACAGTCAGTCGACAAAATAAAACTTTTGGGCGTATGGATGTCGGCAGACATGAAATGGCCATGATCAGGTAGAAGTGATGCTCAAAAGAGGTAACTTGGGACTTCTATACCTGAAACTGCTGACAAGGTATAGCGTCCCTCCCCCCCCCCCCCGAAGATTTACTGCGAGTTTATACTTCGTTTATCCACCTGTACTGGAGTACTGTTGTCCATCTGGCATTTTGGGCTGACGCACGAGCAGTCGGACTCGTTGGAGAGGATCCAATATCGAGCCCTTTTAATTGCTTATAAATCCCCAAAGGTGCCATTTAAATCTTCTTAATGTTTCATCTAAAATCCCTTTCCCAACGCCGCGAAACCCTGTCATTTAACCTTGGAAAACAAATCCTACAAGACCCAACCCTACGCCCCATCCTGCCCCCTGATTTCACCGCAATTCGAGTCGGGCCTGGCAGAGCACCTTCGCAACCGATTCCCGTACCACAACCGGTCACATGCTCTCATGCTCGGTATCGGTATCTCGGTAAGAACAATCAAGAAAAGGACGAAATACCGTTTCACAACAATTAACAAACGCCGATAAATCAAGTAGCTGAAAATCCCAGACCAAAAAATTTCGAATTATTTGATCGCGTTTATTTTTTTGTTTCGTCCCGTGCGCTGACACCTTTGATTTTTCAACCGATAATGCTAAACGCTCATTCTAATAAGTTTCCGGGGATCGGCACTGCAATCGAACTTCGTCAAACGGGGAATTTGTGTTTTTCATTCTAATTGAGCTTCATCGCTCTCAGGGTTCGTTTATTACCTCTCTGACGATCTTTTTCGCGCTGGTAAAACTGTTCAGCTGACTCTCAAGTTCGAGAACGGGGTAAAAGAATCCCAGTATTGGATTGGCTCACGTGTCACAGGTTATTCAATCTTCGAAAGACAAATAGCCAACTTAGGAACCCTAAGGCGCGAGAACGACCGCGGTCAGATAATGTGGCGATGTTGCTAATAAAGTCTTCAGAAATACAGCCGCTTCTCATATAAAGTTCAAGACGATCTTACCAAAACGGTACTCAGCAACTTTGGCATAATACCCATCCATGTCTTTCGGGCCATTCATGGAGCACAGCTGAATGCTCTCCACGATTTCGTAACCGAAATCAACCTCTTCAAACCCCTCGAACAGAGCCAGGTCGATTTTTCTAACCCCCTGAAAAAATCTTACTTATAATACACTTAAAGCTACTAATCGGTTCAGCATCAACTACCTGTTTAGTAAGACTCTTTCTATAATTTATCCAACAGTTCCAACGAGTTTCTTTGAAAATCCACAAAATTTCACCAAAAGAAGCCTTCTTCTTTCAGTTCGTCAGCGTCTAGGTTCCAGGAAGGGACCTTTTCGGCTTCCTTGTGGTTGATCGTTGGTTTGGTTGAACCGCCATAGGTTATCCAATCTTCAATATCACCCTGTTCTTTTGGTTTTCTTGGTATTCTTCCTTAAGCCCTGTTCTAAGGAAAAGGCAGGAGACCCGTTTTGGTTGAAGTCTATCTTGTTTTATTCAAACTTCAGCACAGTGAATATCCTCTACTTTTGTCGTAGCGACGCTTCATCTAGAGAACCAAGGAAACTTAAAAGCGGCGAAGAAGATGGAAAAAATGTTCGAAAATTTCCGCTCCTGAGCCGATCAGTCTGAGTGCATGATCCCTTTCACCCCAAAAAAAGATCGCCAGCTAGAGAAAAATGTTCCGATGATAAAACACTTTCTGGTCTACCAATTTGTGTTCAAGGACTGGAATATGGATAGCTTTAGCTACGCAGCAAGGACATCCGTGGAAAGCTTATCTGGCGTCGTACCAAGCAGCTTGTTCCGCTGCAGCTGTCCCAGAGAGCGACCTTCTGAGAAATGCGGATAAAAGGAAAGATTTGCTTAGAAATGCACAATTACTTCACAGCATGGGCATACGGGAGAACACCAGGAACAAGCAGTCATGCAGGAACAGCGAGGTTACTGAGGACAAAAATAGCAAAAGGAAACCTAACGTATCTTTAAGTTTTATAAAGTTTATGTAGTGTTTCGCTTTCTTTGTGTGTAATTCATTTTTGTTTCTTTCTATTACCCCGCTCTTTCATTTGTTGTATAGCGGGCCTCAATAAATTATTATACCAGTCCACCACAAACCCCTTATTGTTGGATAAGGTATGCCAAAGGCTGGGTATCCGCACCTTCGAACACACTATACGCCAAACTCCCCTTACCCTACGTCAAATGCTTGGCCGTCTAACCGACAGAAAAATCACTTTTAACTGGTTGTTGCCTGAAGTTCACTCAAATCATCAATTGTCAGTTAGGTTAGAGTTCTCATTATTTGTTATAGTTTAACCAGCATGTGGCATAGCCCAGAAGGGGTTTCTGGTTACACTATCCCATACCTTCTTGAACAGCTTAGGGTTTTTCGACAACTTCATTAGGGTCAAATGCGGTTTCCAGTCCTTGTTTCCAGCCACTGAAATCCCACCCGACTTCGCAGTATGAAGTAACTGATCGACAACTGGCTTCAACCTCTCGACGACGGTTTCTTCGTCCTTCAGCTTCGCAAACACGACCTGAAACAACAAAATTCTATTACTTAGTCCACACTACACACCGAGTAACACTGGACGTCTTAATAAACACAGAATTTATGATAGGTAAGCACTAGCAGGCGGCCCAAAACTAGGACTAAAAAACACAACAATCGGATAAGTGATATTATTTTATTCATTTTTTTTATTATATTATATTATATTATTTATTATATATTATTATTATATTATACTATTTACTATATATTATTATATTATATTATTTATTGTATTTTTCACGTACTAGCCTAACAGCCCCACTAGATTCTTCTTCACTTCTTCAAAAGGGCACGCCTCTATTTACATTCAATACACGATCTTTCTCTTTGTTGCAGATCTCTTTTCTCGCGCTGCCTGGGAATGACCATTAGTTTCGTTTTCAAAGAGACAACAAAAATTCAAAAACGAAGTCTAAAAAATATGACAAGCGGACAAGCAGTTTTATTTTGTTTGACGTAAGAGCCCCAACTACATTCTCAACTTACTATTCATAACTTCTTCATAAGGCCATTACGCAGCATGTCATTTAGACTAGTAGGCCTACACGATCTTCCCCTCCGCGAGTACTACTCAGGGAATCACGGGGAACGGCGAGAATAGAGGGAGTCACTCCACGTACGAAAAACAAGGAGAACACGGGGAATACTTCCAAAATGTATTTTGTTTGAACGTAAAATATGCAGTTAATGACATTAGTCTGGATCCACTTTATTGTTGTTGTTTTTTTTCTGATTTGTTTTTAATTAATTTTACACTGTCAATACTTAAAAAAAAAAATTGAACTACAATGAAAAAGATGTCTTTTTCTCAAAATCAGTTTTAAACCATAACCAACCAAATTTTATATTAATCTCAGAAATGCTTATTAACCATATCTAATATCTGTTTTTTCACAAAAGAAGAACACCAGCAACTTCCAAAATTGATTCTCCTCCGAATCTGAATCTTTTTTATTGGTGATGATAATCGGAGCATTCCCGGTCCATGAGGACTCGCGAGAATATGGGAGTGAATCCCTGGGACAAACAAAAACGCGGAGACTCCTGAAAAGGAGTCCTCGGGGAACGGCAAGAATACATCTGTAGTCCACCATCTCTTTTTTGCCACTGCCTGGGATGCAGCTGAAGGTCAAAATTTGTGTTATACATGTCCAAAGTACAGCGCATCGAGTAGGCTACCATCTACTTTTTGCCGTAGCCGTGCGTCATCTAGCGCACTGCAAAGATACTTATAAGGGAAGATCGCTAAAAGGCCATGCTAGAGTGGAAGGCCTTCGCGAATAATTACAAACTAGACCTGATACACCCATGATGGTGGGCCTACTAGGTGGGTGATAGGTCTAAAAAAGGGTTTGTTATTACAGGTGGTTATTTTGACGAAAAAAGGTTTAAACAAGGGGGCAAGAATTTAGAAGACCATTCTCGTTAGAGCGGTGGGAGTTCAGTTTCTTTTATCTAGAGTCCAGGGTCTTGATCTGGTATCAAGCCTTGCAAAAAATACTGTACTATGTCTATCTTTGGTTGGATTGTTACCAATCACGAAAGGCCTACATGCACTTTAATGTAATATTTTGTCCTCTCTGACCACCGCAGCAACTAACAGATCAGAAACCGGTATATTTATGGAAGGTAAGGTAATACATTAAAATAAAGAGAAAGAGAGAGAGAAGTTTATTGTAAACATATGATTCAACAATTCCGTTTGATAACCAACCCAAGATAAAGCCTGGTCTGTGGATTTCCAGTTTATGTAAAAGCCGGGCTTCACCGTTCAGATTAGCGGGTTTCTGCATCGTCCGTCATTGAAGTAGACTCTATAGGATAGAACTGGAAATGAACGAAAACTAATGTAAAATGATGAAGCTATTTCACTGTTATTCAAACTTTCATGTCCCCATCTCTCATTTTTTGCCTCACAACCACAACTCTTAATCAGTCACCCTTTTTCCCTACTCCATGTGTATTTATTTTGTAAACGCGTTGCCTCTATTATTATTATTATACCTCTACTTCAGCCAAGGGCTATAATTATACACTGACATAAGAAGAAACTAACTACAAAACACGGAACATAACATCTAACACACAACGAGAAAATGAGCGAACACTCAGTTCATCACCACACCCTTGCTGATTCCACAATCTCGGGTTTCCGCCTTTGGACAGACTTCACCGTCCGGATCCACCTCGACGAAAACGGATGACTGCAATTCGGAAGCAGAATCTGGAAGGTGTCCAAAGTAAAGCCCGATTTGTTCTGTTCGAAGTTGAACGGGGAAGGGGGGGGGGCAACGATCATCGTAATATGATAAACTCACCTGGCCACGAAAGTGTCCAATCCCCTGGAAGTCAAGCTGAACCGGGCGTTTGACAAAATCTAAGTGGAACCCGGACGACACTTCACTCAAAACATTCTTCGCTCTGAAGAGAAAAAATGTTATGCAAAGTCGGTAGCCTACGAAACTTAGCTGTCGGATGCCTCACTGCAAACGACGTCTGTACTTTTCGGAGTGCATGTCCGTAGTGCGACAAGACGCTCAGTTCCCGGTCTACGACGGGGAGATAAATGCCTTTTTAATACAAAGTAACAGGAGGCATCATTTCACTGAAACCTTGGGGTGGGCAACGGCCTCGTTCCGGGTCGCACTGACACTTTTAAATGCATATTTAACACATTTAAGAACCGGAATACACAGCAACTAAAATCATGTAAAATAAGCTATATCTTTATCTACACAAAAACTGGTATCCAAAAAGTGTCTCTATAAAGAATACGAACATGCAGTGAATGGAGCACCGTTTTCGCTTCGCTTCTGATCAACTTGTCTATGGTCTGCCTTTCTTGTCGATTTTCTGATTCTGATATCTGGCGTCCTATTTCTTAAGATAAGGGTGGACAACTGCTCCCCGCCCCTCCCCCACCCGCATGATAACGCTGAAATCAACACTTAGCAAATTACAGTTACCAATTTTTCTTAAAATCACTCTAATTTCCCGTTTTAGTTTCATTCAATAAGTGTTACACAAGTGAAAGAAGGAACACACAGAAAGAAAAACAAACTGAAAAAAGACACTTTGGGACAATAACAATATATTTGCAACACCAGTAGGGTTATCTCAGCCTCCCGTACCAACCAATCAGAAGCCCCTTACTAATTCTGTACTGCTTCCGTAATCCCAGTCAGATTCAAATATCCACTGCTAATAACGAAAGAATTGTGGAACTCGGGGGGGGGGGGGGGGGGCGGCTCCCACCAAATCAATCAACCATATGCATACCCCAAAAATTGAAACACCCATGCTATTTTCCCATATACTCCATCTTCTCGTCAGATTTAAATGACCGACGTTGATGTATTATGTGTAATCGAAAATGTTTGTCGGTTGGGCGTAATTCATGTTACACTCCTACTACTCGCAACCTTCTAGGTCAAATAACGAAATTTCAATTTCTTAAGGCTATATGTTTTCGTAAAGGTTATGATGAAGTTCATAAAATAGATTGGAAGACAGGTTGGAAAACTGTACCTTTCAATTTCTTCTGTGCTTTTTAAGTGAACAACTCCCATCGTAATATGAAAAGATGATGGTTTGATAACAGCAGAAGCAAGTCTGGTATCCTTTCCAGTTACGTAATCCAGGATCGTCTGAGCTTGGTCCCGGATCTGGCGATTAATCACTGAATTAATTTACCTTCCTGATAACTGAGTGGGGTCAGAGGATTAAACTAAAACATATTCCAGTATTCAGGAATTTACACGGAGCCAAAGAAGGGCCACTGAATGAACTTTGTGCAATACCAGCCACAGTTTGAAAGAAACCCAGCTGTGACAATGTAGAAAAAGAAAAAACTTGGTTTTTCTCGAAGCAACACCTGTCGACAAACTAACCACAAGCTATTCTTGTGGTCCCAGATTACTTTGAAAAGTAATCCGCAAGAAAAACGCAACTCGTAACTTTTCCTAACAGGACCAAGGATATTCGGAAGCATGCTCTATCCTTTAATGTGAGAATGCTATGACTGATGCTCTTATACTCTAAAACTACCCTACCAGATTTGCAGACTGATTGCATGCCTGGAAACTTCTCTTACCTTTAGCTGTTTTACTTGGATAGCAAAGAAGAAGTTTGGTCTTGGCTGATTCATTTTCTTGGATTTTTCTCTTTTCTTCTTGGATTTCAGTGTCCCACACGAGCATTCAGAAGTATCTTCTAGTTCATGTAAAACTTCCATCTCCCCAGAAACTTCTATGGTTTCTGTGGTATTGCTTTCTTCTTCAACTTTATTTGAAATGCAATGATAGGTGACAGTTTTATCTTCAAACAACTCTTTTGGCTCCACAAGGAAGTTGGTCAATAACCTATCTTGATCTGCCATCTTCCTGCAAGAAGAACTTAATATACAAGAATTCATCACAATAACAAGTACTTTGGATTGCATTAAATTGTAATTGCAAGCAATAAGGATGTAGTATACCAATGAGTGGCTTGCAGTTGATGATGGTGTCTATTTCCTGGTTAATGCTTCTGGAGCGCTCCAATCCTGTTCCACAGAGGAACCGCTCAGTTGCTGGAGAAGTGCTGGAGAACGCGAGACGAACAGGATCTTTGAACCAGCTTCCGGGAGTGGCCTCTAGCCTGTGAATGGTTGTCAGGGGCGAGGAGGGAGGAGATAATTACAACTGAGTAGTTTGAAGAATCGTAGCATATCCCTTCTCTTCTGCCAGTAAGTACAATTCTTTTTATGGATCAGGGCAAGGGCATCACTGGGTGGGAGGGGGGTCCCCCTCTCCCCACTGTTGTTGGTTAGTTGATAAAAAAAAAACGTCCAGTTCGGCAGGAAGAGCTGCAATTTTTCGTAAAAAGAATTAGTTTTTTGGATCCCAAAATGTAAGTGGAGGGATACCTATGACATCGCCAAAGTTGTCCGTCTGTCCGGCGTCTGTCTGTCTGTCTGTAAGCAAGATAACTCTCGAAAGGAATGAAATATTTTGATGAAACTTGGTGTGAGGATTCTTTGGGTCAAGAGTAAGGTCGAGTTCGTAGATGGGCTTTGTAGCCCTATAGTTAGGGGTGGGGGAGAGGGTTTCAAATTCAACAAAAAATATTTTTTAAAAGCTATTGAGATTAAGGAGACATGCTGAATCTGAATATGAAAGTTATTTTCTTGCCGGACAAGTAGTTCACCAGGAATCCGGCGAAAACCGGACACAAAATTTGTCGACCAATTTTCGGCTATAGCAGTCCCTACCCCTTTATTCTCAAACCAGTATAGCTCTGCGCGTGGATGACGACAATCATTTGTTTATTCTATGGACGTCGGAGAGATCTAGTGTAATCGAAGGTCGAAGGGGTTAATATATAATGATCAAACGAGGAAATATGTTGTTCAATGTGGATTCACTGGTGAAGTACAGGTCGAGTTCGTAGATTGGTCCTTTATTCCTATCTTTAGAGGCAGAGGAGGGGTTTCGAATTTACGGTAAAAACATGTATGTTTTACAAGCTAATAAGATATACATTAAGGGGGTAAGGAGGTCCGCTGAATCCATTTTTGAACATATTTTAATTTGACGAAGTCTGAATGGCGAAGACATGACCCAATTGTTTGAATCAAATGTTAGATTTTTGGGATACCATTGAAACCTTTGTCTTGTTATTCGTGGAAACAGTTGATTTTCCTTCAAACAGCTGTTTTTGCTTTTTTTTAAATAGTCGATTTTTGGGATCCCAGAACGTGATGGGATACCTATGACATCGCAAAAATGTCCGTATGTCCGTCTGTCTGTAAGCACGATAACTCTCGAAGGGAATGAGATATTTTGATGAAACTTGGTGTGAGGGTGGTGATTGGGTCAAGGGTAAGGTCAAGTTCGTAGATGGGCTCTGTAGCCCTGCATTTAGGGGTGGGGGAGGGGGTTCAAATTAAGGGACAAACAAAATACTTTTAAACAGCTAATGTGATAGTCGATAATGGGGTAAGAAGGCATTCTGAGCACGATAGTGAAAACCAGTTTCTCGCCGGACAAGTAGTTCGTCCGGAACCCGGCAAAAACCGGATTAATGATTAAAAGTAAAAGTTTATTTCAAACTGATTAAATATTCGATTTAGGGGTAAGAGAAGATGCTGAACACACGGTTAAAACCATTTTCTCGTCGAACAAGTAGTTCGTCCGGAATCCGGCGAAAACCGGAAAGCTGGTTGAAAGTAAAACTTCATATGAAGTTGATTAAATGTTCGGTTTAGGGGTAAACGGACACACTGAACACGACGGTGAAAACCATTTTCTCGCCGAACAACTAGTTCGCCCGGAATCCGTCCAAAACCGGAAAATTTGTTAAAAGCAAAGTTTGATTAGATGACAGGCTAAGGGGTAAGAAGAGAGGCTGAGTCTGTATATGACAATCATTTTTTACCTGGACATACAATTAGTCCTGAATCCGGTTGTAAACGGAATTTTTTTTAAGCCAAAGTTTTATTTAAAGTTGATTAGATGTTCTTTAGAGGGATAAGGAGATACGCTGGATACGTTTCTGAATTTTCTTTTTTTCGTTCGTTCGGAATTCGGGCACATTGACTGCATAGCCAGTCCAAATGCCCAATACAACTGAAATTTGAGACAGATTACAAACAGTGCCTTTGATCTTTTTTGTCTCTATGCTTCCCTTTTCTCATATCTTGAAAGCCAAACCTGAAATAAATCATGTAAACTCTTGGTCTCTTGTCTTCTCTCTAGTGAATTTTGAGTACCGTAATGAGCAAGATAATCAGACAATTTGGCTGCATACTCATTGGCAGCTGGTATAGAATTCAACTGCACTTACAGTAATGTATGTAAATACACTTTGTAATGGATGTAAATGCAGACGAATTTGGTACTCACTTGGTTTGGCTTGGCAGGGTAAAGATGCATGGCGTTAGCCTTCTGAGCTACCTAACTAAACGGATTTGTAAACATTTGGGCAGATAACAACTAAATTGATCAAAGGAGCGATTCAAAAATCACAAAGAAGAACAAAGTCCTGTTCAGGACACCAATTCACAAAGGGCATAGAGCAGGCAGAGCGGATCTGTGGACACTGTGGTTCAACTCGTTCCGTAAACTGTCCAAATCCCAATATATTCCTGACATTAACTTGGACAAAATATGAAGAAATCCCACTCATCAAAATCTCTCTCTGACTTGTAAACCTGGGTCTGGGACTCTGATAGCAAATGTTCCCTTGGACAATACCAATACACACTGTATGAGGACAATTTGCAGTCGTAATTGGTACTAACTGTCAACTTACTCTAATTCCAACTATAAAGCCATTCAGCATTCAGCAATCATCACAGGGGTTTGGTTCCCTCATAGCTTGTTCATACGGGACTGAAATAAGCACATACAAAAAGATAAACTTAATTCTGAATATTATTTTATTTATAATAAAAAATTTAAAATTAAAACAAAACATCTTGCAAGCATGTCCAAGTCAAATGTTGTTTTTTGTAGTCTTCAGACAAGAAAAATGACATAAACCAAATAGTTACAGATTTTAGTCAATTCTGCAATTTCAAATAAACAAGACCAAGGTCTCAATGGGATCACAAAATTTTAATAGTTGCTCCCGACAATTCGGTCTTGTAGATATTCGGTCTTCAACAGACTTCTTAAAGATTTTTACTTTTAACATTTACCAACAGGATAAGGCCAATGGTAATAATCGGAGAAGACCAAGTTTGTATTTGACAGTGTCAGTTTGACAGTTTGCGCTGTCAAATATTCAAATATGGAATCAGCATATGGTTTACCCTATAGCCTACGTCGTATCTCCTTCCTTCCTTACTTCTGCCCAACTTCCGTTTTCGGCCGGATTTCGGACAAACTACTTGTCTGGCAAGAAACTAAAGCTCAAAAACGAATTCAGCGTGTCTCCTTAAACCTACATCCAACCTCTAATCAACTTCAGATTATACTTTTACTTTAACACATTTTCTGGTTTCAGCTGGATTCCGAGCGATCTATACATTTGGTGAGAAAATGATTGTCATATGCGAATTCAGCTTGTCTTCTTACCCGCAAATCGAATATCTTGTCAAATTTAAATAAAACTTTTACTTTTAACAAATTCTCTGGTTTGGCCGGATTCCGGCCGAACTAATTGTCCGGGGAGAAAATAAATTTCATATTAGGACTCAGCACATTTCCTTGCCCCTGAATCAAACCTCTAATCAACTTCATACTAAAAAAAAAATCCCAAAGAGTTCATTTATCCCAAACAATGACTGCAATGAAAGTACGTGCCTACAGGAGGGGTATTCAACATCAAACTTATATGACCTCAAACTTTGCCTGAAAAACTTAAAAGGTAAATTCTGTGCAGTCCAAAACAGGTCCTGGGTCACTCCGAATGGATTTCCAAACGGATTTTGACAGTTTGGACCTTTTAAAACCCAGATTGAAATTTCCTTTCAACTTTTTAAGGCTAGGTCTGAAGTTGTGTAATTTCGAGGTTGGAAATCTGCTGCTATTTTTTTTAATTTCTTTCAACCATTAATTACTTACACTTTAACTTAGTTCACAAAATCAGATATTTAAGGAAGAATGTTTCATTGATTTTCTACAAGTTCATTTTCCAGCTTGAGCCAGAAGCCACCAGAAGTCACAGGGCTGAACAGGAGCCTTGCCAAGATAGGGCCAAAATATAGCTCTAAATTTAACTGACGTATCCGTTTTGCACTGTCAAATATGTTACTTACGCACATAAATCGCTCACTGATCGACAATCGGCCGTTGTTTCAGCCTCGTGTAAATTGTGAACAGGCTATCAGCTGGCCTGAGCAGTAAATCCAACCCAAAAGCACTACTTATACCTTTCAAAACTACTGCCTTGCCTTTGTTTGGCAAAGCTAGAATAGAGTTAAGAAAGAAAAACAAGAAGCCGAAACCCGTTCGCTTCGTGTGATAATGTGCTGAAGCTATTTTGTGGGATAGTTTAAAAGTACTTTTGTTGTTATAACACAGATTTTTAGACAGAATGTAAGATCCAGAAAAATCACGTAACCTGCGAACGGTCTGAACCATTCGATGTTTTTCTTCTCCGGTTCAAACCCTGAAAGAATTGTAAGTGCAGAGTATAGTATTGTTAATGACATAAAGTAAGAATAAAAAAACCTCGAACCTTGAACCTGGTACTAATACCGAAGCACCCAAGAAACACCCTCCCTCCACCAGGGGCGTCCCGAGCCTTTCTTCATTGGGGGGGGGGGGGGGAGGGAACCTGGTAAAAATTGACCGAATCTGTACCTGATATTGACCGAATTTATACTTTGTTTCTAAAACACAGCGAGTTGCCTTCAAGAAGCTTAAATGTAAAAAGTTGCATAGTATGTACAACATCAAGTCTAAAGAGAAAATTTGGTGTGTTTTCACGCTCTTCCACTTCTTTTTTTTTTTAGGAATACGCCGTCATTATAGTCTTTTACCTTTGAGGGACGTCCAGTTTTGCCAACAGGACTTGAAAATGTGCCGACAAAAAAAGCAGTTGCTGCCAAGCGACAACGTCGTGAACGGAGTAAAAATGAAAGCGCAGCAGGCAAACATTTTTGAATCTACCTTTTTTTCTGGCAAATTCTAGCTGATTCTAGCTTTTAATGTGGTTCGAGCCCCCAATATTCCAAGCTTCAAACACCAACGAAATGACGTACCCTTCTTCTAAATAGTGAAGACTGCTAAATGTGCCGTAGGCGAAATTTTTTGGAAACACTCATGATCAAAGTGCCTTTTTGCGAAACCAAGGCTACCTTTTGAACCACAGAGCTGCCTGGCGCTAAAAGGGTTCATCCAGGGTAAAGTAGATGTAAAGTACATTTATTCTGAATTTACAGCAAAAAAAGGCTAGGGTTTTCACTAGGCTAGTTTTCATGTCAAGAGACGTGCTTATTCGTGAACTTTTGCAATCATTAGAAGTATAAGTTAAGTAATGCATGGAACCAGCTGCGAAGCTACCGTTAAATGGTAAAGAACAAGAGCTAAATAAATGCCACTTAAATTACCAAGCTCAGTAACAGGGGTGAACCAACTAAGGAATTTGTACTACCGAAAAACTAACTAAAAAAAATAAGGATCAGATCGGGAGCGGTATAACGACCGAATTAAGGAATGGAATAAAACTCTTGGTAGAACCACCTAAAACAACCGAATGTGGTAATTCTTGTAACAGATGTGGACCAAACAAAAATCAGGTGAATTACCGAATTCGGTAACGAACTAGAATCAAATAGATCTGATTAATCACCGAATAATGAAATGGATTGACCTTTTTTCGCCAGGCAGCACTGTGGTTTAATAGGTAGCCTTGGGATAGCAAAAAGGCACTTTGATCGTGAGTGTTTCCAAAAAAATTTGCCTGCGGCACCTTTACAACTATTCACTATTTAGAAGAAGGGTACGTCATTTAGTTGGCGTTTGAGGCTTGGAATTTTGGGGTGCTTGAACCACGTTAAAAGCTAGAATGTGGGTACAGCCGTTCACGACGTTCTCGCTTGGCAGCAACTGCATTTTTTTTTTCCGGCACATTTCAAGTCCTGTTGGCAAAACTCGTCGTCCCCCAAAGGCAAAAGGCTGGCGACGACGTATCCTTGAAAAAAAAGAGCTACGAGCTCATATGGCACTTGTTACGAGTAGATGAGAATGTCACAAAATCCCTCCTTCAACCCTCCTAGGACTGGACCTAGAAATAAGGTATCTAGTTTCACCTGAGCCTGAGCATCTCCAGCAATTCCTCGGATAATCTAGGGCAAATGTTTCACCGTACTCGTTTGATTCCTAGGAGTGCCGTACTATTGCCGGTACGCCTCGCCCTCAAAACCAGGGCCAAATCTGGTTCAGCCACATATACAGATTATCTAAGGCACCTCCTCGTACCACCTATCAAGTTTCACTCAGATCGAAGCTTTTTTTCGGGAAACTCCAGTACCGCGTAAACGCCTATTGTCAAGTTGGTTTGTTCAAGTCCCTGATGTGCCAGCCCAGTTGCATCGTCCTAGTACATCTGGAAGTACCGAACTCATGGGTCATCAGAAATCTGGACCCCCCCCCAAACTCCCCTCATAGTGCCCGGATCCTGTCCGGTCACGTCAGTGATGTCTCTAGGACTTTTGCTTGCTCTTCCCACCAAGTTTCATCCTGATCCCTCCACTCTAATCGTTTCCCAAGATTTCCGGTTCCCCTTCCCGGCTCTCCCCGAAGTCACCGGATTCGGTCCGGATTTTACGTGGATCGTGTGAGACACGAGGTCTTTCCAAATACCAAGTTTCATTAAGATCCGATCACTCGTTCAAGACTTATGAATACCTCAAGATTCCGGGTTCTGCGTCCCTCCACTCCCCCGACGATGATCGGATCATCTAAACTCCTATTTTCAAGTTGGTTTGTTCAAGTCCCTGATATGCGAGCCCAGTTGCATCGTCCTAGTACATCTGGAAGTACCGAACTCACGGACCATCAGAAATCAGGACCCCCCCCATAAAAAAAAGAAAACTCCCCTCATAGTGTCCGAATCGGGTCCGGTCATGTCAATGATCTATCTAGGACTTGTGCTTGCTCTTCCCACCAAGTTTCATCCTGATCCCTCCACTCTAAGCGTTTCCCAAGATTTCCGGTTCCCCTCTCCAACTCCCCCCAAAGTCACCGGATCCGGTCCGGATTTTACGTGGATCGTGGACGCGGAGAAACCCGAGGTCTTTCCACATACCAAGTTTCATTAAGATCCTATCACGCGTTTAAGAGTTATAAATACCTCAAGATTCGGGATTCCCCCTCCCTCCACGATGCTCAGATCGGGGAAATGACTATTTCCAACTTAATCATTTGGGGTCCCTGATATCCTACCAAGTTTCATCGTCCTAGCTTATGTGGAAGTGCCCGAACTAGCAAAAACCGGACCGACAGACCGACGGACGGACAGAAATTGCGATCGTTATATGGCATTTGGCCGAAGGGCAAGTGCCATAAAAAGAAGTGGAAGAGCGTGAAGACACATCAAATTTTCTCTTTTTACACTTTTATTACTTTTATTTATTACTTTTTACATTATAGCTCGTTCAAGGCAACTCCCCTTGTTTTAGAAACAAATTCTAAATTCGGTCAATATCAGGTACCGCTTCGGT